>JAJOZX010002857.1:515000-589537 GCA_023014485.1 Bathynomus jamesi
AAACCCAACCACAATTGAAGAAAGCAAGACCTCAAAACATAATGACTCCCGAATTATCGCAAGCTCTAGACCGTACAAAGACCAGCAACCGAGCAGCAGCTCATATCGTTGCTGCTTCGGCAAAAAGTTTAGGATATGATGTAGAGTCACTATCGATCAATAAAGATTCTATTCGCACTAAAAGGATGAAAATTAGAAAAGAAACTTCAGCTAATATCATTGAACACTTTGCTCTAGAAACCCCCCTAGTAGTTCACTGGGATGATAAAATGCTACCTGATATCACAGGAAAAAGGTCTGTCGGTCGTTTGCCTGTATTAGTGACTGTTAGAGATATCGGTAAGCTTCTTGCAGTCCCTAATTTAACCAACCAGATCAAAGCTATTTTGTTTGATACCACGGCATGTAATACAGGAAAGAGAGGAGGTGCCTGCATCCTGATTGAACAAATGGTGGACAAAAATCTTTTGCACCTAGCCTGTCGTCATCATATCCATGAGATTATAGTTGGAAATGTATTTGGCGTCCTTTTTGGCCCTCATCATGACCTGATATTGCTTTATTTAAGCGATTACAGTTAGAATGGAGTAACATTGATAAGAGTGAGCTTGAACCGGTGATTGGCGATAAAGAAGTGACCTTAGACATATCTGAATGGAAGGAAATAATTGAATTCTGTAAAATTAACCTAGAGGAACGCCAACCAAGAGATGATTACCGAGAAACCTTAGAATTAACATTGTTGTTTCTGGGAGAAGTACCCCCATCAGGAAGAAGATTGATGCAACCAGGTGCTCTACATCGTGCACGTTAGCTAGCAAACGTAATTTATTGCATAAAGATTTATCTCCTCCTTTCACAGGTTCGTCAATTCAATTTATTCACTACAAAGATTTATGCGCCTCGGTGGTGTAGTGGTTAACGTAGCTGACTACGAATCCATCGGCCCCGGGTTCGAGACCCGACGGCAGCCGGCGCGCAGCAAAACCCAGCAGTTCATCCTTCCACACAATAAAGAAAGTGGTTGGTAGATAAATGGGTACCCTAGGTGGCCTAGTGACTAAGACGCTGGGCTGCTGATGGGGCGTGGTTCGGATTCCACGTTAAACTGTAGGTCTAAGGTGGAGTGAAAAGCTTGACCTTCGTCAGAATGAACAATTCGGGCGGAAGCTAACCAAAGGTATAACCAAAGGTATAAAAGCATGGTTCCAATGCCCCCAAACAACTTTAGCTCCTGCAAATGACCTTGAGCTCCTTCAGCAATTAAAAACTTACCCAGACACTGTCGTATCCAAATCTGCAGGCAAGGCATTCGGTAATCATTTGTGGTATTTAAGTGAACGTCTGATTGGGTCTCTTTCTTTGATGATCGTGTAACTTTAGAAATGAAGAGATTGATGATCGCAGCTCTAAAAAATGAAGGAGATAAATGCCCTCTAAAGAGATTTTGTCCAACGATTGCTGAAGGATAAGATCTGTCATAATTTGTCACAGTAAACTCTCGACAACTGTTCTCAATTTTAGTGTTGGAAGATGACTCTAACTTCTGTAGATCCAGCTCAATGGGAACAGATTCTAGAGTATCAAAACGCTTCCAAGTTTCTTAAAGGCATGAAGTTGTCAATGATATAGCAGGAAAGGGAGTAGCACTGATAAAGGACTATAACGCCTCTGTAACGAGAGATGAGGAACAGATACAGTTTTTGTTTCAGGTCGTTGAGGAACATCGTAAAACATTCCCAGATGCAAGAAAGAAAACATTAGTTGAAGGTCTCCAAAGTTCAACCAGGCAACAATGAGTTGTTATCACCAACGAAACCTTTTGGATGAGGGGGACCTGGAGCAGAACTCCAAAAAGATTGTAAGCTAAAATCTTCTGGACTCTTGCGCACCTCTAAAACATTTCTGATTTATATATAAATTGGTATTCTGTGTTTCCTAGGGAATAAGAACAATATTATGGGTTCCGAACATAACGTTTTGAAGATTATGTTTATACAGTCACCCTAATATATATATATATTTATATATATATATATATATATATATATATATTATAACTGCAAACACGCAGTATAATTAACGTAAAGAACGACGCTTTGTATAGGAGAATTATCCGCGCAAGATGAGAGCGAAAGAACGAAACAAATGAAAAAATGAGGTAACCACCTGGGAATCGAACCCGGGATCTTCCGATTGCCGGTCAGATATGATAACCATTACACCACGGGTCTCACTCAATCAAATGTCGTAATTCCTCTACATGCGTGCAGAAACCAATGCCCCAAAGGGGCACCTCCCGCCGGGAAGTGCCCCTTTGGGGCATTGGTTTCTGCGCGCATGTAGAGGAATTACGACATTTGATTGAGTGAGGCCCGTGGTGTAATGGTTATCATATCTGACCGGCAATCGGAAGATCCCGGGTTCGATTCCCGGGTGGTTACCTCATTTTTTCATTTGTTTCGTTCTTTCGCTCTCATCTTGCGCGGATAATTCTCCTATACAAAGCGTCGTTCTTTACGTTAATATATATATATATATATAATATATATATATTATATATTATATATATATATTGTTATATATTGTTATACATATTGTTATATAGTGTTATTTATATTGTTATTATTGTTATATATTGTTATTGTTATCATATAACAGAACTAGAAGTAACGGGTGTAAGTTGACAAGTAGAAAGTTCGAGACAGCAGTTGCCAAAAACTTCTTTACGCATAGAATAATAAATAGCTGGAATAGTTTGCCGGTAGAAGTAATTAGTAGCACGTCTATAAACATGTTTAAAAATCGATTAGACGCATATGTTGATAGATTGGGTATAGTTTAAGGTAGTAAAAGTAAGGTTTTTGTGGTTCGGAACCCACGTAAAATTGTAGGTCCCTTCCGCCACCACGGAGGACATGCACAATACACAACTACAACCACAGTTAGGTAGATCAGCCATGAGTGGATCCTCGGGTCTTTGTTGAGCTGAAACATTATAATATTATAACATTATAACACACACACACATATATATATATATATATATTATATATATATATATATATATTAGGGTGGTCCACAAAATCGAAGTTGTTATCTTTTTGTGATCAGTATTTATTTGGTTCCTTTCCCCAAGAAAACACTGCATACCAAGTTTTAGGTCATTATGACTTTGTTTAAGGTATACACAAGGTGACTAAGGAAAGCTCACATTTGCTTGATCTCTTTGACTATAGAATGACTCTTGTATTAGGAAAATGATACTCAAGTATTACATATCTATAGGTAAATTATTATTTAAGTGATTAATTTATTAATTTGAGGCAAACCAAACACAAACAATGTTGATTGACCCAGGAAAACAACTCTCCCGTCTTCACGATTAAAAGTTAGCCTTGCTTGCACTAGGAAACTGGCGTCGATGTGTAGCGACCACCTGCAGCAGATACTGTTTCTGTTCTTCGTTCTTCATAATGAAAGAGTTATAATCCTGAATTAGCTTCACCCCTCTTTCAGCCACATCATTCACTACCAGCATATCTTGGAGGATTCCCTTGGTCTGGAGGAACTGCAGATCATCCTTCCATTGGGATGGACCTTTAGAGATGAATCCAGAACCTAGTAGCGTGGTCTGGAAGAAGCGGTTGGTATTCTTGGATGCTAGCTTCTTCAGCGTCAGTGACGGAATATTCTCTTCCGGCACTTTAATTCTCTTCAGTGGATCTTTCTCTCCTTCCCTTACCCTCATCGACTCCAGGATTCCTCTCTTCTCCATATTGGAAACTGCGTCACTGAATAGAACCAGAGCTACCAACTCCTCGCTCAAATACCAAGATGTCGTTGGAATGCCTTTGTAGCTGGCGCTCCAACTGCTCCACCCACTTTATCCCTGTATTCTTGAATTTTCTTAAGGAGGGAGATATCGTTGGTCGGGGCTTCAAAGATTATGGGAGCCTTGAACCATGCTGGTCCGTAGACAAGAGCATGAAAGAGGGTCATGGTTCGAATAGACTTCTCTTTCTTGGGGGACACCTTAAACTGAGGTTGAAACATGAATATTTGGAGACAGTATATTGCCCTTGACATCCAGCGAGCATGGTGTATGGGGCCAGGCTGTCAAAATCGAATCCCTCGGGGAGGTGTTCCACCTAGGAAGACTACGCTAAGCTCCAGGAGTCGGCGGTAGTCGTCACGGGGTTGCGTACACTCAAGAGCCTTTATGTAGTAGTCGAGAGCTTCTTGTACCCATTCAGGGTTCTCTTTGCAAACTGCACTGACGTGGTTGTCCATCATTCCAGTCTTGAAGTTTGTTTGAGTGACCCGCTGCTAATTCTTTTGGAACCGTTGAAATAGGAGAACCTCCGGACCGCTGAACGATCCATGAACTGTCTTGAAGACGTCTCTGAGAACGACCTCCAAGATATGGTGTCTGCAAGCAAGGTGGAGTAAATTTCTTCCCAGTCGCTGTTGAATCAGAGTGCAAGCTCCACCAATATGACCCGTATTGCTTGGAGTCGTATCAAAGCTCATGTCGACGACTCGGTCTTCGACCTTCCAATCCTTCAAGGCCTCAACCACGGCGTCTACTTGCGCCATTCCTGTTCCACATGCGAGGTTCGGAACACCCAGGAGTTGAATGTTCTCCTCTGACGATGACGAAACATCCTTCCCAGAGATCAGTACTGGGAGACGATCGACGTAGTCATTTTCTGTGAGGAATGGAAGGAGATTCCCGTCACAATGAAAAACAATTCCAGTATTGGCGCCAGAAGATGAGACAGCTTGTTTCACAGAAGTGATGTGGTCACTGCGATGTCGCATACGGGTTCTCCTGAATGTGGAGCGACTGATGGCCAGTTCATCAATGTTCCTTCCAAGGCTTTTCACAGTAGCTGCCACGATGTGAACTGCCTCACGATCGCTGGTGTTGGTTCTATCCAGGGCGGCAGCGAGACCAGGGGACATGAAGTTCTTAGGCCTCGTTTGAGGTGCAGGACGAGGAGCTGCATTTGACAGGCAAGGGACCTGAAAATCCGGATCCATTCCAACTCGAGGCATCTTCGGAAATGAACGAGGGCTTTCATCATCAGAAGAGGTGCTGGTTGACTCCAGATGAACGGTCTCTTGCTCTTCACGCATCTGCTTCTCCGCTACTTCCTTTTGCTCTCTGGCCTTCTTCTTAAGATACTTCTGTTTCATTTCTCTCTTAGCCAGGGTTTCGTCGAGCCGTCCCACATGACGCTTGCGTTCCCTCGCTTGGTTTTTCAAGAAGACTTGGTCTTCCTCCATCTGGATCAGTCTTTCCACATCATGATGCTTAATGGTGAAGAGCTTTTCAAGATTGTTTGAGAACTCTTGTTCCTTTTGTATTTGTGGCATACTTCTGTTGGAACCCTTTTTAAACTTCTCCCAAGTGGACAGGATTCCATTCAGGGTTCGTTTGATATTCCGCTCCTCATGAATAGGGATGCGGGCCATTCCCCAGATATCCATGGTTTCCTTCACCACCATATTGATTAGTGATGTAGGTCACATCCGCATCCGCATCCGCATCCGCGGAACATCCGCACATTTTCTCGCATCCGCATCCGCATCTGCATCCGCACTTTGGACTGCGGATGTCGTGCGGATGTGGACCGTTGAGATAAAACGTCATTAATAAGCGGAAATTATCAAATTCTACTATATTAATAGAACTAGTTCATTGTGCGCAAAAGTGATGCAAGCGACAAGACAAGAGGCTGTTCTTGTATGAAGTTACTCTCTTGCAACCTACTTAGATCCACGTTACAAAGCTAAGTTATTTTCACCTAGTACATTAGAACGAGTTAAATCATCACTTGGCAAAGCAGTTGAAGAGCTTCAATCTCTTGAATCTGTCGCTTCGCCACCCACCAAAAGAATAAAAGTTTCAGTGACAGAACCAACACCTTCAACAAGCAAATCTATCACAGAATCTCTCTCTCAGTTTCTTGAGTCAAGCAGCGATGACGAGACCTACGCGATGTCAAAAGATGTAGTAAAAATGATCGAGAGCTATCACCAAGAAAAACGCCTGGCTGCATGTGACAATTCTATTAGTTGGTGGAAAAATGCGCAGAATATCTATCCATACTTGAGTAAACTTGCAAGGAAACATTTAGCCTGTCCTCCAACAAACGTACCAAGCGAGAGATTATTTAGCAGTGCTGGATTAATATATGATGAAAAGAGAAACAGACTGACAGCAGAAAAGGCAGAAAAATTAATGTTCCTTAAGCATAACCTTCCTATAATTAAGTTTGAATATTAAACGATGAACATCTTAGTTTACTTTATTTTAATTACTCATTTATAAATATGCCTAATAAAACTTTAAACTTAATATAAATAGTTATCAAGCTAATTAAAGATCTCTTTCTATAAGGGTGGAGGTTGGGGAAAGAGGTCGGGTAACACAATTATGGTTTCTAATTGTGGCTGAAACTCAACAAAATATAACGAATTTATTTGCAGACGAATTCATTAATTGATTTCTATATTAGTTAGATGCTTGCTATTATTTTATATGTTCAGGGAAAAGTACAGCAATTATTGTACAATTAATCAATTATACTACATTATAGCTACAGCTCTCTCTATATAATAACTTATTATATACGTTAAACACAACAAATCTGGAATATATCCTAAAAAATAACGAAAATGTAGACATCCGCATCCGCATCCGCGGATGTTGAAATCAAACATCCTCATCCGCATCCGCATCCGCGGATGTGAAAAAAATGACATCCGCTACATCACTAATATTGATGCACTCGTTCTACGTAGGAGTTGGCTCACTCATTTTCAAGAGATGAAAATAGCGTTGGAGAACTTGCCTAAGAGTAGGCAGACGGGACTTAGGAATCGCTTCGATGGTGCTGTCAACCAAGTAGATAGTTGTTTTCTTACGCAATGCAGTTGCCATCATCACAACCTAAAAAGAGAAACCAAAAAAATTATTATTCAACATAAACCAAAATCAATAACGCAACAGTAATATAGCAACTTTAAGCGTCATAGCAATTTATAACGCAATAGAAAATATAGCATTTTTAAGCATACACAGTTTTATCGTTACTCTTTAGGACTAAACTTGCACTAATGTACATCTCTTTCGAGAAAAAAATTATTATTCAACATAAACCAAAAATAATAACGCAATAGTAATATAGCAACTTTAAGCGTCATAGCAATTTATAACGTTATAGAAAATATATTCACCTTTATTAAATATTAATATTAATTAATTATTAATTAATTATTAATTAAATATTAATTAAATATTAATTAAATATTAATTAATTAAATATTCACCTGAGACATTAAAAAGCAAGCTAAGATAAATGATTCCCAGTGATGCGTGAACACTTAATACACCCTATCCGATTCTCGCCGGGAGAGTAACTGAGGAAAACCGTTAGTATTTGAAATATGATACCAAATGGTAGTATGTTCAAAAATAAGACTTGCCAACTGTAAACTTACTTAGTTAATTAGGAATGTAATTTGGAATTAGAAACTGGGCGAAATGCGCAATTTTTTTTATGTTCCGAGTTATGACTGCTATATAGGCCACGTCAGAGCCGAGCATAACAGGGCATTAAAAATGGCAGCTGTGTGCATACCCTAAATATTCATTAATGTAAAAACAAATTCACGCGCGCTAGTTTCTCATCTAGAGGGTACATTTGGGCTATGAGCACACCAAACTTTCGGAGAAAAAATTTCACCCCCCCTCCTCCTGTGAAACACCCTTATACACACACACACACACACGCACACACACACATATATATATATATATATATACACACACACATATAGGCGAGGTGCGATCCAAAAGTTCCCGGACTGTACCGACAAAAAAATGTAGGCTTACCTTAGGTTCTAATTACTGCTGTTCCCTTCGAAGTAGTCCCCTTGGAAGTTGATACAGCGGGCCCAGTGATTTTCCCACTGCTGGAAGCACCTCTGGAACTCCATTTTGGGAATGTTGTTCAGCACCTTGTGCGATTCCGCCTGAATCTCCTCGATGTCGTCAAATCCTTGCCCCTTCAGCCGGATCTTCATCTTGGGGAACAGGAAGAAGTCACAGGGGCATAAGTCTGGGGAGTATGGGGGTGGAGGACCACTGCCATGTTGTTTTTGGCCAAAACCTGCTGCACAGACAGAGCGAATTTGGCATTGATCCGCCTCATGTTGAGTTCCTCCGTGAGAATGCGTTGGCATGAACCAAACGATAGGCCAACGATGCAGCAGATGTCGTTAATCGTTCGCCGACGGTCCTCGTGGATGGCCTGACTCACTTTTTCAGCATTTTCGTCGGTTCTGCTGGTTGAGGGCCTACCAGAACGTTCGGAATCCTCAACCAACGTTTGCCTACGTTTGAACCGCGAGAACCACTCGAAAGTCTGGCTTCTGCCCATGGTGTCATCACCAAATGCTTGTTTAAGCATTTCGTGGGTCTCCGACGCGGTTTTGCCGAGTTTGAAGCAAAACTTGATGCACACGCGCTGCTCCTTCATATCTGCCATTTCTCTTCTCGCAAAAATCGTATAAAACCACTAACACTAACGCACAAAAACGCTCGTGAAAAAAAACGCGTGCGTGTATCACCGTGTCACTCGGCACACTGTTTCACGATAAAGCTGTTTAGCGCTATCTACGGCCCAAGTCCGTACTACAGCCTGTTAGCGCTCCACGCTGCCAGTCCGAGAACTTTTGGATCGCACCTCGTATATATATATATATATATATATTCGTGTGTGTGTGTGTGTGTGTGTGTGTGTGTAAAAATGAACAATGAGTAATTCATATATTCATATAATTCTTATATTCATTCGTATATTTATATAATCCTTATATTCTTATGTTCATTTTTACATATCTAGTCCAAATTCGCATAACGCTGACGAAGTTCGGATAAAATTTTGGATTTGCTTTCTATTTTATTTGCTGAATTATTGGTGAATTATTTCTTTTTAAATTACTTAATCATTTTTTTAGATTTAGCTTAATAATCTTGTTAAATTCTGCAATGTTCGTTTTCTGTACACATTCTCTTCGTTGTAAAAGATAGTCATGTCTTGCTTAACGTTTAATTTTAAATCTTAAGCATTTAATTTTTGCTCATATGCATGTTTAATTGTAATTCATAATAAAATGCTAATTTCAGTTTCCATTTTAAGTTAACTCGGCAGATCATAATAACATCAGATGTCAATATGCGGGTTAAAATAAAAATATGGCTTCATTTTCAAATATCTTGTTTATCTGTCCAGACATTGCTACAGCTAAAATATTTACCTTATCTTCAAATATTTTGCAAAATAATGCAGCCTATTGAGAATAAAAACAAAACAAGTCAACATTAAATAATAATGATGTCTCCAAAATTTCAGTATATAAAGCCAAACAATTTTTCAAATATTCATTCTGATTGTCTGATCTAACTTAGAGGCTGAGCATTACCTGTAATCAGAGAACTTAGTATTAAACAGAGAAAAATAATTTCCCGATACGTTACAAGAAGAATCGGGGAACCTTCAGAGAATTTCGTAAGCGCCACAGAATCCTCCCATCCACTGCAAGAAGAAATCGGAGAGTAGTCTAAGAGAAACTTCTGCGATTCCCTATTCGTTACCAGATACTCCAGAGTAACAAATCCGTTGGTGCCATCTAATCAGAACCCCCGTCAACTTCGAACCGCCGAAAGCCAAAGACGGAGGGGTTTTCAACTGGCGACCTCTGCAACCAGGATTCTTCCAGTCTTCTAGACTTTGGAACTAGAACCAACATTCAGTTGACCGGCGTGTCACGACTTCCAGTTCTTCACATCCATCATTCGACCGGTGTGTCACGGCTCCAACTTCTCCACGCCCATTCATTGTCCAGGAACAAGTGGCCAGCATGACACGTCTTCAGGACACGTCTTTAAGGATTTAGCCGTTGGAATCTTGTTAAGTACAGATCTTTTTTCAAATTAATTACTAAACTTTTGAGAAGACAGTATAATTAACAATTAATAATTAGTATCAAGCCAGAATCAACACAAAACACAGTGAATACTCCATACACCAGTGATACATTTCTTTTTATTGAAACCGAGTTATTTCCACTGTTATAGTTAGCATAGATTAATTTTATTCAATGTGCCAATCATGATATTACCGTACATTCACGGACATTCGAGTGAAATTTTGTTTACATTTTTTAATTATTTTGTTTACAATTTTTTCAAATTTTTCCCAAGTTAGGAAAATTGTTCTGCATTATTTGTATATTTCTTAACTAGAGTAGTTAGCAAAGCCTCTCAAGTGAAGGTTAAGTTTTAACCCTGGAAGTAAGAAACTCTCTCCAACTGGAGTAGAAGGGGAAAACAAAAAGAAAAAGAAGTGCAGATTAAGATCGGTCAAGCAGACCAAATTAGAATACATTAACAGTACCTTCACATATGAGCTATTCAGACAGTGCGCTTTCTGACATTGAAAATTCCCCTACACCCATTTTTCCACCTACCCCGCGCCCTTCAAACATATTTCCAAACACGCAAACTTCAGATCAAGCACAAGCCAACATGCCTCAAACCGTTCCCCCAGCATACATTAGCTTAGGTAGGCTTGTAAACTTTCCCCGCACACTCTTTTAATTTTTAAGGGGAACCATAAATAATAACTTTGTTGAACCACGCGTAAGACCTTGGAGTGAGTCTCTAGAACAGCATTTCTTACGCGAAAACAACACATCACAGATGATGATATAAAGATTAAGGAAGCAAAAAGGTTTATTGACCCTAAAGAGGGGAATGCCCATGATAAAGTTACATACGTCCCATCCATCAGCGAAGCTACAACTCAACTTGGGACAATTTCAAAAAACACTTATTAGAATTTTTCACAGAAATAACACTTTGGCCACATTAGAAGCTGTCTTCCAAGTTAAATGGAAGAAAAAAGAACATGAAGATTTAAATAATTTTATTACGCGAACACAAACTCGGAGGAGAAGCCCTCCGAACCGCAGAAAATGCATGCGACATTACATTCACTTCAAAGCAAAGAAACCTAATAGTAGCAGCATCCATTTACCAAAACCTACCCATAGCACCTAGAAAGAAATTTCAAGAGCGTCTAAATACTGACAAACCAGTAAGTGAAGCCATAAATAAAACAAGGCAACATTACCCAGAGTTAGCGAGCCAAAACTACCCGAAGGGTAGAGAGACCCCCCCCCATACACTACATTCAGCAGTAGCTCAGCAACAACAACAACAACAACCCTGTAAATCTGGGCCGATGCAGGGAATACCACATCAGAAACAAGCTCCACAAACCCAGAATGCACGCCCTCATCCTCAGTGTTTTAATTGCGGTAGTTTTGGGCACATAATGAGTGAATGCAATTATTCCCCGTATTGCTCCCACTGTCATGAACATAGTCATCGCCGTGGCGACAGATAAAAGTGTACCGACAAAGCCTCTGCAGGGTACAGGCCCCACTTCCAGAGATCAAATCACCAACGTTCCCAAAAGCCATCCAATTCTCAGAAACCAGTTAGTTCCCAGCCTCACCAGAACCTCCCACCAAACAGATCACGACCACAAGGTCAACCACACTATTACCCGATGTCCAAACCCCGATATAATAAGCAAGGTTGGATAGTTCGGTTCGTAGAAGTACCCGTTGAAGAATCAGTTTCCCCAGAGTACACTTTTCAAGAAGACCCTCCAGTGTATGGTGATCCCAAAGCATATGACAGGTCCTCCCATAGAAGTTAGTTCAAGTTCTTCTTGAGATCCCACTTTGGAGGCAGCAGTTCAACCTCCTTCCTCCTAAATAGCAGTAATACACCCACATACACACATTAACTACCCATCAGGATAATAGGTGCGAACCTACTAGATTTAATAATAAATTGCAGCACAGATAACCGAGATTTAACCGCTCTCCTAGACACAGGAGCACATGCGACATTAATTAAAAAACAATGTGCAGATGAGTTACTAGAGAGTACAGATTATAAATATGAAATTAAGGCACCTTCCTGCCAACTCAGAGGAGTTACAGGCACACCCATACCTACATATGAAGCAATCAAATTATATTTAGAAGTTGGTAACGCGGTATATCCCGCAAAATGTTGTATTGTGGACGCAGTCACCACCTTTCAGACAGATACCTTACTAAGTATGGATTTCTTCAATCGGAATCAATGGGAAATTTACCCAGCCGGAAAATTAGTTAAGTGGAGAAATAGTTCACACCCTCTCCAAGAGAATAATAGACAGGTGCCGCACGTTCAGCCTAATGCTAACAGAATCAGTTTAGTTCGGATTTCCGGAAGAAATAGGAAACCCACTCCAGTTTATAGCAGTTGAAGTCAGTCGGTTGCATCCAGAGGGACAACCGCCCCAGAAATCAGCCGCCAGAGTAATCAACTCCAGTTGTTGAATCCAATAGGATCAACACAGTCAGGTTCCAGTCAGTCAGCTTCCAGTCAGTCAACTTCCAGTTAGTCAGTTTCCAGTCAGTCAGTTCCATTTAACTCAGCAGTTGAGATTCGAAATCCATCTGAAACGATTTTTCAGCCAATAAGGCCCAAGTTCTTAGTCATAGTCCGAATTCACCTATCCCTGTTGTTTGTTTAAACAAAGGAAGAAGACCTATTGAATTAACTTCAAATCAGAGAATGGGAACTGTTTCTACAGTAGAAATAAATACAGATTTTCCCACCAGTACTATAAATCGTGTTTCTAATTCCTGAGAGTTAAACCCTTCGGCATTAAAAGAAGAATACAAAAAAAGTCTGGAGCACTCTCTTCAGGAGTCACCAGTCTTTCAGGACTCCAAACTACTGGAATCACTTCTCGATTTCCTGATAAGAAATAGAGATGTGATTGCCCTAAAAGGAGATACTCTGGGCCGAACTAATTTGGTCCCTTTCGAAATGAAGCTGGAACCCAATTCCAAACCAATCTTCATTCCTCCCTATAGGGTTCCACATTCCCAATTAGTAACTATTGAGGAACACATCAAGGACATGTTGGAGCAGCAGGATGTCATTCAGCCTTCAGCTAATTCTTGGTCCGCTCCTATGATTCTTGTCTCCAAAAAGGACGGAAAATCTCGCTCTTGTATAGATTTTAGACGACTAAACCATAATACCATCCCAGCCCGTTTCACTATTCCAAACATTCCAAACAATTCTGAACGTAGGGAGAGCTAACTTCTTTTCATTTTTCATCCCTCGATTTAGCATCCGGTTATTGGCAAATGGAGGTCAGTCCCGAATCTCGGGCATTGACTGCTTTCTCCACTAACCGAGGCCATTACGAATTCCAGATTTTTCCTTTCTGAGTCCGAAATGGGCCTGCTAATTTCTCTAGGTTGATGAATATAGTCCTTTCCGACCTATTAAATGTCGAAGCTGTGGTCTATCTTGAAGATATTATCGTTTACAATTCGGATATCGTTTATAATTCGGATATGCTTAAATTGACGATTGGTTAGGTTAGGTCGTGATACATTCGTTAGTTAGCCTTATAAAGCTAACTAAAGAAGGCTGGGGGCCCTGATCTTCAGGTGATCCAAACATTTTACTAATGATAGGTTACATAGGATTGGTGGCGGCGTTTTGTTGTACATTCGTAATTCCTTAGGGCTATCGAGGTTAAGATAGATTTTCCGGCAGCAATTAACGCGATATGCATTGAAGTTAGGGCGCGTAGTATTAGCTTTAATTTCGTTGTTGTTTATAGACCTCCCGTTCAACCCCTCGATACCGATACTAGATTTTACACACTTCTTGGTAATTTTATTAATAAATAATCGGGATAGTATAGTTCTCGGAAACTTTAACTGGCCTAACGTTAATTACGAGACTTTTACTGATAATGATGAGGGTTTGAAACTGATTGAGTTCATGGAAGAAATTTTTTACGACAGATGGTTACCGAACCAACGCGCGGTGACAATATTTTAGAAGTGGTGATGACGAACGACGAAAATATAGTTGAAGGTTTGGAAGTAGGTGAGAGTTTGGGATGTAATGATCACCAAATTATTAGGTTTAAGCTATTGATAGAAAACAGTAAGGATAGTAACGTAATAGAAGTCCCTGATTTTTGTAGTGCTAATTTTGATAGTTTTGCGGATAGGAAGAGAGTAGTGGACTGGGATAATTTATTTATGGGTAATGACGCAAATTTTCATTAGAAGGAGTTTAAAGAAAGTTTTTTGAATATCGAAAGGGAGTTTATTCCGCGTAGGCCCAAGCGCGATAGTAATCATGGTAGCCCGAAGTGTTGGACGAGGGAAATAGGTGAGTTCATAAACGAGCATAACAGAGCGTATAGACTTAATAAGCGCAATGGCACGGTAGCTAACTTTAATGAATATATCGAGCTTCGACGTCAGGTTAAAAAATCTGTTAGGAATGCTAAGCGTAATTTTGAGATACTTGTAGCTGCGGATAGTAAAGCCGATTGTAAGCTGATAAAAGATAACATAGGCCCTCTAGTGGACGCTAACGGCACTTTAGCTTCCGACGCTCAGGCGATGGCGAGTATTTTTGACAACTTTTTTGAAACAGTTTTTACCGTAGAAGACGTAAATAATGTCCACGACGTGGACGATAGCGTTCCATTTAGGAGCGAGAGTATTTTGAATGAAATAACTGTTTACGAGGGTGAGATTGCGCATTATATCGATAAGCTAAAAGTTAGCAAGGCTCCAGGTCATGACGCGCTTTATCCTAGACATTTGAAACATTTGAAAGACGTTATCGTAGGCCCCTCAACAAAGATTTTTAACCAGTCACTGGAAACGGAGATTATTCGTGAAGACTTTAAAGTAGCTAGCAACTATAGTCGCAATTTGATTAATAGTAGTCAGCATGGGTTTCGACGCCATAAATCTTGTTTAACTGATTTGTTAGAGTTTTATAACGAAATAGTGCGCGAATATGATAGGCATAGAGCGACTGACGTTATTTATTTAGACTTTAAAAAACGTTTGATACAGTTCCGCATAGAAGATTAAGTATTGCGTGAAGATATTCATAGGTTGGAAAGGTTTCAGCGACGCGCCACGAAACTAATTCCGTCACTACGCAACAAGTCTTACGAAGATAGGATTAAAGAGTTAGATTTGCATTCACTCGAAACTAGGAGATTAAGGGGGGAGCTTATTGAAATTTTCAAAATCGTTAATGAAATCGATAACGTAAATTTTGACAAATTGTTCATTTTCGATAATAGCAATACTCGTAATAATGGATTTAAATTACGTGGCAGACGCTTCATTACTAATATCGCTAAAACCTTCTTTACTTTTAAAGTAATTGATAAGTGGAATAATCCTCCCGCGTCCGTCGTGAACTCTACCACCGTTAATATGTTTAAAAACCGTTTAGATAGGCATTTTAAAAATATTAACGTCGTTTAATGTAATAAAACAATTAGCAACAGGAGCTCTGGGGGTAATGGTCGAGGTTTGAGTCTGTTGACGATTAATGTCAGCTTGTGACATGCCAGCGTGTGATATACCAGTAATAAAATTATATTAAAAAAATTAAAAAATTAGACTAACACGAACTTAGATGTAGCTCGTAGCGTAAACTAACCCACTTTCTGTTATTCTCTTCATGCATTTTTTTGTTCTTTTCTTATCCTCTCTTTACTTGCATGTCTGTAATTTGTATGGTATGACAGTGTTTGAGTTAAGACTGTGTTTGCATGGTTTGTAAGCATTCTTATTTTACTTCTTTTTATCTTTCTCCCCTTTCCTATTCTCTTCGACTATTTTTCCGACTTGTCGGCAGTGGCCTGCGGATGATGATGGTGAGTCTTTCTCTTCTTTTTCTGAATGAATGTTAACCTAAGAATGATAGGTTTTGGTACTTACTTAACCCCTTATTCTCTTCTTTTAACCCCCTACTCTCTTCTTACTCTCGGGCTAACCTTAGAGTGGATCTTAGCGTGTTTGTTAGCCTTAGCTTCTGTAGATCTGTAGATCCCGATTACATCAAACCCTTTGTCATAGCCACAGATGCTTCCTCCTATGGACTAGGAGCCGTCCTATTACAGGACGTAGATGGTGTGGAATTACCCATTGCTTATACCAGTCAGCGTCTCTCTGGACCACAACGGAATTATTCCACTACGGACCGAGAGGCCCTAGCGATATAGTGGCCTTTGAAAAAATTCCGAAATATCGTCTACGGCTACGATGTAACCATCAAAACTGACCATAAGCCACTCACTTATCTCTTCAAGTACAAGCTACTTGAAGGACGGTTGAGTAGATGTGCTCTGTTGATTCAGGACTTTGTGACAAAAATCGTATACAAACCAGGAAAACTTCAAGTTATTCCAGATGGATTGTCGAGACTCAAGCCCGACACCCAAGTGAATAAGATAGAAACTCTTCCTGTGTTCGACCACGAATGTATGCAATACTCCCAACAACAGGATCAACACACTCAAAACCTTCAGGCTCGCCTGGAACAAAAGAAGCCATCGAAGGTAAAAGAACAGTACAATCTAAAAGATGGGCTCGTACCTCGTGAAAATACCAAAGGATCTCGTAGATATTACCATCGGACTTTGTCACGACTCACCTTTGTATGGCCATATGGGGCCGGATCACACCATCAAGAAATGAACAAAAAGATACATGAATACATCACTAAATGCCTGTCTTGTTTAAAACATAAAGGCAACGTACCATCCACAGCTCCCATGCATAAATATCCAGTATGCCCAACGGTCCTGGCAATGAATTGGAATGGACATACTAGGACCATTCCCCAAAACATCAAAGGGAAACCAGTACATCATTGTGTTTATGGACCACTTCTCGTGTTACAGCGAGGTAGTTGCCATTCCAAACCAGACCTCGGAAACTGTGGCAAGAGCCCTAGTGGAACGCGTCATCGAAATCCATACAACTCCTTCCATCCTAATTTCGGATAACGCCCTTAGTTTCACTTCCAAACTGTTCGAGTCACTCTGTAACATGTGTAAAATTAAAAACACACATTGTGGCATCCCATCCGCAGCCAAACGCTTGGTGGAAGGGCAAATCGGAAGCTCTTAGAAGCCATCCAATGCATCCTCCCGTACATGGGATGATTCCCTCCCCATGGTGCAAACAGCGATCAACAACGGTTATAACGTGTCCATCGGGGACACCCCTCATTTCACCTTATATCACTACGACAAACGGCTACTATTTGATTTGCCTGACCAAATCGACCCGGCAGTTCTAACACCTTCCGAGATGGCAGAAGCAAATCAGCAACTAGTTGAACGATCTTACAAAATTTTTGACATAATCCGATATGCCCTAGACCAACAAAACCAACAGATGGAGCAAGAGCAACATAGGCGCCATCCCCGTCAACGGACTATAATAGTCGTATGCGATGTTACATAAAGAGCGTGAAACCGCCAAGTGCTCATCGCAAATTATACCCAAAATGGGATGGCCAATATAGGATTATGAAAAACCTTGGAAAGAACTGTTACTAAATCCTCGACCTCCGAGACCATTCCAAACTAAATATCATTCACGCTGATAATTTGAAGATAGCTGCCGAACAACACCTTCCCCAAAAAAATCTGACAGGGGTTCGAGCCGCCTACTCTTCGAAAGATCAAGGTATTAACAAATCCAGCATGGACCACAAAACCGAAGTGGTCACCGCGGAAAACATTACCTGTAACGAAGATTGGTACCACGTACTGGTAATCGAGCCAATCTCTGAACAAGAAGAGGTTCCAGAACCGAGAGTCCCATCGGAACCAGACCCTGGAGAAACTCGTTCTAGAGGATCATTCAGTGGAACTCCACCATCTCCTCCAACTCCACCATCTTCTCCAACCTCACCATCTCCTCCAACTCCAAAATCTCCTCCAACTCCACCATCTCCTCCAACTCTACTATCTCCTCCGTCACCACCCTCACCGAATGATGTTCGAAGCACGGACCCTACGTACCAGCCGCAAATGCATCAACCACATGAACTAGAACCTTCACGATAAAAACGAACACACTCAGTATCCGAGCTTAATGTTTGACCCCCACTACCACCTAAGCGAGGCCGACCACTCAGTACATAAACACAAACATCTACAAGACCACCAACAGCTCCGTATAATTTAAGACGTAGATATGCATAAAATTGTTCCCCTTATAATGTTGAGATTACAATTAACAATTCGTACCCCTTTCTGTCTGAAACTAAATATCAGGTTGTAACATAAATTCTGCTCGATTAGTAAACGGACGATAGATAATAGAATAACCTCAAGATAATGTGAAACAGTTTTAGAAATGTTGCAAAATACACCCGGCGACAGGTTCGCACGTTTTATCACGATACAGAATGATACAGAATGACTTAGGCTAGTGTAGGATTAGGCTAATGAATACTTTCTCTGGTGTTTTTCATACAGTTACAACGCCACCCCTACGATATTAGAGTTTATGGAAATGATGTTGTGAGGGAATGGATGTGTAGGAGATGGTTTGAGAAGTTCAGAAATGGAGACTTCAGTCTGAAAGTTTATCAACGAACAGGACGACCAAATGAGTTAGATGAAGAGTTGCTGAAAACAACAGTGGAGGAAAACCCAACGGTAACTGTAAGAGAACTTGGCCTGCAACTCGGCGTTAGCCATATAACCATTCATCGTCATTTGAAGTTGTTAGGAAAAGTAGTGAAGGTTGGAAAATGGGTTCCGCATGATGTGACACAAGCGAATCTTCAACATCGAATCGATATTTGCACATCACTGCATTCTCGGCAACTGCAGCACCGTTTTTGAATCGGATATTCACTGGGGATGTAAAATGGGTCCTCTATAACAATATTAATCGTCGACATCAGTGGCTTAGCCGTGAAACAAAGCCTGAACCTCAGCCAAGGAATGGACCCCATCCAAAGAAAATTTTGCTATGCGTTTGGTGGGATATGCAAGGAATTATTCATTTTGAGCTTCTGCCAGATAACCAAACAATCACAGCTAAAGTCTACTGCCAACAACTCCAACGATTGAAGATGGTATTACAAGAAAAACGTCCTGCATTAATTAATCGCAGAGGTGTTCTATTCCACTAGGATAACGCGCGCCCTCACACTGCTCGAATCACCACTGCCCAATTGGAGGCATTTGGTTGGGAAAAAATGCCTCATCCACCTTATTCTCCGGACATCGCACCTTCAGACTACCATTTATTCAGAAGTCTGAAACACCACCTAGATGGACAAAAGTTGCAATCCAGGGAAGCTATCAAAAACGAAGTGATCACGTTTTTTTAACTCGAAACCAAGGGATTTCTTCAAACGTGGCATTAAAAAACTTTTCTACAGGTGGGAGGAGGTTATAGAAAAAGAAGGAAAGTATATTAATGATTAATTTGTCATTATGTCATTTAATTTTTGTGGTGAATAAACTAAATATTCGAGCAAATTTGTTCTTATAAGCCATTTAATTTTTGTTCTGAATGAACTAAAAAATCGAGCAGAAAATATGTTACAACCTTACAAACCTACTATAAAAATCTTGAATTCCGCCATGAAACCGGTGACCATCCTACCCGGACTTCATGACCCTAAATGGAATGATCATTTGAGACGTTTTTAAGAAAAAAATTTCAGATGATAACCAGAATAACCTTTTACAAATACTGTAACTAGTTACAATTATTTACCAACATCTGCCGTCAGTATTATCATTGTGTGTGCTATTATCTTCGGTACATTTGTAGTGAAAAGATTATTAACGCAATGGCAAAAAAGAAAAAAAAATTGTACAATGTCAAACTACTTATCCACGGCCAAGAGTGTGTCCTCATACTGCCTGAACTAGACTTAACCACCCCGACTTATGTTGTTTATATAAATCTGTATTATAAAAACCATTAGTTATCATCTAGTTATAATTAGTTAGGATGTTATAGTATCGTATTAATATCATTCTAGAGGGAAGAGCCCTGTGAAAATGAACAATGAATAATTCCTATATTCCTATATTCTTTTATTCATTCATATAATTCTTATATTCATTCATATAATTCTTATATTCATTTGTATAATTCTTATATTCATTTATATAATTCTTATATTCATTTATATAATTCTTATATTCGTTTATATAATTCTTATAATCATTCATATTATTCTAATATTCATTCATATAATTCTAATATTCATTCATATAATTCTAATATTCATTCATATAATTCTAATATTCATTCGCATAATTCTTATATTCATTCGTATATTTATATAATTCGTATATTTATATAATCTTTATATTCTTATATATTAATATTCTTATATTCGTTTTTACATATAGAGTCCAAATTCAAATGATGTCTTTTAGATTCGCTTTCTATTTTATTTTTGCTGAGTAACTGGTGAATTATTTCTTTTTAAATTACTTAATAATTTTTTTGTTAAATTCTGCAATGTTCGTTCATTCATATAATTCTAATATTCATTCGCATAATTCTTATATTCATTCGTATATTTATATAATTCGTATATTTATATAATCTTTATATTCTTATATATTAATATTCTTATATTCGTTTTTACATATAGAGTCCAAATTCAAATGATGTCTTTTAGATTCGCTTTCTATTTTATTTTTGCTGAGTAACTGGTGAATTATTTCTTTTTAAATTACTTAATAATTTTTTTGTTAAATTCTGCAATGTTCGTTCATTCATATAATTCTAATATTCATTCGCATAATTCTTATATTCATTCGTATATTTATATAATTCGTATATTTATATAATCTTTATATTCTTATATATTAATATTCTTATATTCGTTTTTACATATAGAGTCCAAATTCAAATGATGTCTTTTAGATTCGCTTTCTATTTTATTTTTGCTGAGTAACTGGTGAATTATTTCTTTTTAAATTACTTAATAATTTTTTTGTTAAATTCTGCAATGTTCGTTTTCTGTACACATTCTCTCTTCGTTGTAAAAGATGAAGTCATGTCTCGCTTAACACTTCATTTTAACTCTTAAGCATTTAATTTTTGCTCATATGCATGTTTAATTGTAATTCATAATAAAATGCTAATTTCAATTTCCATTTTTAGTTAACTCGGCAGATCATAATAACATCAATATGCGGTTTAAAATAAGAATATGGCTTCATTTTCAAATATCTTGCTTATCTGTCCAGACATTGCTACAACTAAAATATTTACCTTATCTTCAAAAATTTTGCAAAATAATGCAGCCTATTGAGAATAAAAAACAAAACAAGTCAACATTAAATAATAATGATGTCACCGAAAATTCAGTATATACAGCCGAACAATTTTTCAAATATTCATTCTGATTGTCTGATCTAATTTAGAGGCTGAGCATTACCTGTAACATTTTACCAGTAAACTACAGTAAGAGAATATCTTTGTCTTCTCCTTCGAGCCTTGCTCTCTTCAGAGAACTTTTTCTTCAATAGAGAAAAATAATTTCCCGATACGTTACAAGAATAATCGGGAAACCTTCAGAGAATTTCGTAAGCGCCACAGAATCCTCAGATCCACTACAAGAAGAAATCGGAGAATAGAAGAGAAACTTCTGCGATTCCCTATTCGGTACCAGGTACTCCAGAGTAATAAATCCGTTGCTGTCACCTAACCAGAACCCCCGTCAACTTCGAACCGCCGAAGGCCATAGACGGAGAAGTTAACATACTGTATATATACACATATACTGTATATATATATACATACAATATATACACATATATATATATATATATATAATATATATTATATAATATATATATATATATGTATGTATATATATAGCTTGAGCAATACTCAATTATTGGTAGGACTAGACTCTTTCATAATTTGAGCATGATGTTTGCTTTTCTGCTGCGGAAGCTCCTCCACGTGATTCCCATTATTTTTCTAGCCATTGTAATTTTGATGTTATAGTGCTCTCTGAATTCCGCATCCGACGACATTATTATTCCAAGATCCCTGACTTGTGGATTTGGTGTTATCTTTGGCTTGCAGAGTTTTGTACCCTTTTTTCTGTAGCTCCTTATTATTACCATATCTTAGAAGTTGGAATTTTTCTTCGTTAAACTTCATATTGTTGTCTTCTGCCCACTGGAATAATGTTTCAATGTCGTTCTGTAATCTTTCTATGTCACCTTCGTTCAATATTTCCTTGCATATCTTTGTTTCATCTGCGAAACATGATACAATACAGTCCGTAATATCTGCATCAATATCTGCAATCACTATTATGAACAGCAAGAGAGCTAGTACTGTCCCTTGTGGGATAGAGATCACGACTTCCGAGACTTCCGATTTGACTCCATTTACCACCAGTCTTTGTAATCTTTGCGTCAAGACATTAAATATCCATCTTTCCAGCTTTCCAGTAATTCCTGTATTCTTAAGTTTATGTGCTATAATTCCATGGTCACATTTATCGAAGGCTTTACCAAAGTCCATATATATAACATCTATATTTTGTCCTCGACACAGTGTTTCCAATATTTTCTCCTGGTGGTCTAATAAGTTCTTTTCTTGTAGGTAGTAGGTAGTTTCGCTTCTAATTATATGTTCAAACACTTTGTAAGGTGTGAGGTGAGACCTACCGGCCGATAAATCTTGGGCATTGCTCTTTTACCACCTTTGAATAAAGGGGCAATGTTCGCGTTCTTTAATGGCAGTGGAATTTGTCCTGTGTCGAGTGATTTCCTCCATAGTAAGTATAACGGTTTGGCAATACTCTCTTTACATTTCTTCAGAAATGTGGCACTCCATGAGTCTAGCCCTGGTGCCGAATTGTCTCGCATCTGTGATAGAGCCTTAATTACATCTCCTTCCGAGAACTCTAAGTCCATTAATAGGTTTGTGCCAGAATTTGTCCTTGGCTGATTTGTATCAATGTCGAAAAATTCGTCTGCATTTTCTACTTTCATCTCGGATTTAGGGGTGCTGAACACAGAGTTAAATTGTTCCTTAAGCACTTCGCTCATTTTTGGAGGGTCATTTGTGTGTTTGGCCTCCCCGTCTATCAACGGACCAATACTCTCATTGCACTGCATTTTCCTTTTCGCAAAAGTGTAGGAGTATTTTGGGTAATTTTTTATGTTTTCTGCTACTTTGTTTTCCTCTTCGTTTGTCTTATGTATGAATGTTTGCTTTAGGTCCATTTCTATTTCTCCTAGTTTCCTCTCTAGTTTGAGTCTCCTTGCATCAGTTTTGCATCTGTAGAGATGTTTTACGGTTTGCTTCCGTTGTCTAAATAGAGTCTTGATTTTTCTCTGAAGCTTGCTACTTTTCTTTTTTGTCTCTCTGGAACATGCTTCAGTAATATGTGTTTGGTTTCAGACTCCATTATTCCTAGTATTTGTCCTGGCATCTTCTCGTGAAGTAGTAATTCCCAATTTACTTCCTTTAAATCTTTATTTACACTTTCCCATTTTACTTTCTTTGAATTTATGTTTAAGCCTTCAAATATTCCTTCTGCCTCTCTGGGATGTGTTTTCGGACCTCTGGGTGCTAACTTCAATTGTATATCGATTAGGTTATGATCGGAGAAATTTGTGTGCGTTACCTTTTTATTTATTATTATCTCATTGTTATTTGTCAAAATTAAATCCAAAACGTTCTCTTTCCCAGTGGCTTCACAGACTTCCTGAGTAAGGGCGTAATATTCCATTATATCTAATAGCATTATTGCTTGAGTTCTATCATATTTTGTAATGTTGCCATGAAACTTCTCAACATATAAGACTTCGTCATTTTTCTTCTATGTTATGAATGGGAAATTAAAATCTCTGCAAATTAGAATATTTGTTGCCGAAGTTTCAAGTAATTTTTACATGTTTTGTATTTCATTAGTGGCAAATTGGAATTCACTTTTTGTGGTGTTTGGTGGTCTGTAGACGTCCATAACGATTAGGTTCAGTTCTTTTACTTTTAAAATAATAATTTCGACTGTGCTGTTTCATTTGTTTACCTTCACCTATACATATTTATATATATAAATATATATTCAAATATATACAGTATATATATGCACAGTATATATAAATACAAATACAAATATATATATATATATACAGGGTGTCCGAGAATTATCTGTACAATTTTTGGCTGTTATTAAAAGTCAACCATGAAGTGTAGAAATTCCAGTGTTGTCCCATTTTACAGAGAATCTCATGAAGTTTTTTCTGATATCACGTTTTGACAAGTTTTTTAGAAATGTACGCGGGTGACAGACATTGATGATTTAAAAGCAAGAATCACAGCTGCTATTGAGCGAATTGATGTAGATATGCTGCAGCGTACATGGCAACATTTGGAGTATCGATTGGATGTTTTGCGAATCACTAATGATGCACATATCGAATGTTTGTAACAACGTTACTTTAATAAAAGAAACTTTTGAAAATACCGATTCTAAATAATCTTGTTTAAGAATTTTACGTGTGTTATCAAGAAATTTATAAAAAGATGAAATTGTACAGATAATGTTCGGACACACTGGAATTTGTAAAAAACTTGTCAAAACTTGGTATCAGAAAAAACTTAATGAGATTCTCTGTAAAATGGGACAACACTGGAATTTCTACACTTCATGGTTGACTTTTAATAACAGCCAAAAATATATATATAGCCTACCTCACCATGTAAATTTTCAATATCTTCTGAATTTACTTAAAGCAATTGGTATGAATGTAGTTTTTAAGTATAATAATACTGTTGAATCACGCCTAATAAAGAGTAGCCCGGATAATGTGGTTGGTTGTGTTTATTCGATCGGATTTACACAATATAACTCAGTATATTTCGGCCAAACGGGTAAAATGTTAGATATTAGGGTAAAACAGCATAAATATGCGTGCAGAACAGCAAATAATTCTAATGCATTGTTTAATCATATGTATAGATGTAATCATAGCATCAAGTGGGATAGTTCTAAAGCGCTAATTAAAAACAGAGATATAATTGAAAGGAATATTCTAGAATGTGCATTAGGGTGGATCACTTTTCACTTCTTGTAAAAAATTATAGCTGGTCAAAGTTTTTCCCATGATTTGGTTCAGTGAAAGTACACTGACACCATGTTTACCAAAATCGATCAATATTTAGGGGTCGCGCATCGACCTTGAAAATTTCAATTTTGGAAATTTGGCAAAATTGACAATGTTTTACTGAATAAAGATAAATCATCAAATGACCATATTTTCTGAATCCTCTCAGTGAAAGAAATCTTCTCAGATACTTACCAAGTTGATCGGACAAGTGGTTTAGAAGTTACACTCACCTAGAAATAACATTAATATTTAAAATACCGTATTTGTCCCCCGTTATGGACGTAATCATAGCATCAGTAGCTGGCGCATCCTAAAATCCCAATTACACGCACACGCTATGTCTATGACCAATATTTTTACTAATCACAGTTTGCTTTTTACAGATCAACTGTGTCAATTGATTCTTGTTTGATAAGTCTAGACTTTAGTACAATGGATAAACTGTTAACAACCAGGAGTGGGAAGACTCTGAAAGTTACTTATTCTGGAAAAGAGAAAGCAGCAACAACACCACCACCTTCTCTAAGGTCAGCCACGGACGTCTTCTTAATTGGTCAGCCATCTTCCTCGATCGGTGGTGCCAAATTGCCAACCACCCATCAAGTTCTCCAGTACTTCTTCTATGCCAAGCAGGAAACTACTGACAGGAAGGCCGCCGTAAAAGACACGGTGGCCAATGTTCTGGCATTTTGGAACATGGCACGTATAAAGACGATTACGAGGCGTAACTGCGAAAGAAAACTGGAGTTACTGTGGGAAGAGTGGCGCTCGCTGCAGAAGAGCAAATGAGAGACAGTGACGCGGGAAAAGGCAGGGAGAAGTTTTCAGAAAATCTGAACAAGCTCTGGGACATCGGAGCTCCCGATGCTATTGAAGAGATACAGAAAAGTCGACTGCTCTCAGACAACAACAAACAAGAAGATATTAAATTTTATGAGGATCAACGGGGCCTGCGCCAGGCAACAATGAGTGGGAATGATAGTGTTCGTTGTCAAGAGAAAACGGCAACTCTCAAGACAACAATCTCGTGATGAGCCAGGCACCTCAAAAACGAAATTAGGAACCGAAGCTGAGAGCGACGATGAATCTATAGAAAGCAGATCATCGAGCAACTCCGAATCACAGCCAGAACCACCATACCGACAGCCGAGAGAATCAACTGTATCAATCAGCCTTCCTCACCGCATCCTCAATGCACCGGCTGTTATTGAAGTGGCTGATCGCTTCCGGATGTCCAATAATCAGGTGTGTATATATCAGTAATGATCTTTCCTTGACAAAAAGATATAATAGACGTAACGACGGAAAATTTAGTGATTATTTTGTCACATAAAAACCATACGCATCCTTGTCAATTTCCTTTCAATTTCGCACATAGGTGGCAAGTGTCGTGGCGGCAGTCCTACGTTCGGCAGATCCACCCGCAGACCTGGACAAATTCAGTATCTCGAAGGACACGTCTCGCCGTGGAAGAGTGGCACATCGTTGTGAAGTGTCGACAGCTGTGCAGAAATCCTTCGTATCTCCGAGGCATGCTGTCGTCCACTGGGACGGTAAAGTAATCAAGGTCAGTTTTGCCCTCACCGTGGACGACAGTGAATTAACATGTTCCACTGACGACAGAGGATTGACATATTCCAGTGGACGATAATGGATTGGCATGTATAACATACGTTTCAGGACTCTCTTGGATCATTGGAGCACCGCCAGGCGATTCTCATCTCCGGAGCTCCCCAATGCACAGAAGGAAAGTTGCTGGCCGTTCCGACTGTTGCTGACGGCACCGGTCTGTCCCAGGCCCAGGCGACCTTTCGTGCTCTCAAAGACTGGGGATGCGAGAACAACATGATTGGACTGTGCTTCGACACAACTTCCTCCAATACGGGGAGGGTGCAGGGTGCGGTGTTCCGGCTGGAGAACATGCTTGGTAAACCGCTCTTCCAGCTGGGCTGTCGCCATCACGTTATGGCGCTCATCGTGGGGGCAGTGGTCATCACCGCGTTTGAAAGAACCACAGCACCAACTGAACCTTTGTTCCAGTATCTGAGGAGAAGGTGAATTTCAAGTCTAAGGCGCATTTGTTTTCTCCAATGATTTTTTGCCTTCAGAGCAATTGAGATATCAGCGTCCTTCTACTAATGATGTTAATAGCATTCGAAAAGGGAAACTTCAGTCGTTTTCATGCAATATTTTCATAACTCCCCTTTTAGGTGGGACAAGCTCGACCTCTGGACTTATCGCGAGCTGGAGATCGAGCATTTGGCGGAGGTGACGTGGCTGATGGAGCTCCGAGATGAGGCAGTCAAGTTCCTCGGCACCGCTTCTGGTCTTGTCAGAGAAGACTACCGAGAAGTGGCGGAGATTACACTCCTGGTACTCGGGGCCCAGCCACGTCGTAGCACACACTTCTTGCGCCCAGGAGCCTACCATCATGCGAGGTGGATGGCCAAGGTTGGTATTTTGAATTAGAAGTTAAATATTGTATTGCCTTCTGAAAACAGCCATTTGAAGTCCCTACCAGAAAAAAATAAGATAAATGATTTACCATTAAACAAACTTATATGGAGTGGTATCGGTATTTAATTTATACATCACAATGCGTATTCGTTTCAGATCATCTACTACACGAAGCTCCTGATGTTCAGCGGTCAGCTGGAGTTCGACGACGAGCTGGTACAGAAACTTCAGAGAGTGGTACTATTTACTGCACTCCTCTACACACCTGCCTGGCTGGCGGCTCCTGTCGCAGCTGATGCCCCGCTGAATGACCTTGTGTTGTACCAGCGTCTTCTGCAGTACAGGGCTGTGGATCGCGAGATTGCAGAGGCTTCACTGGCAGTGATCAGGCGGCACTTGTGGTATCTGAGGCCTCAGACTGTCGTTTTCGCCCTCTGCAGTGAAAAAGTGGAAGACACTGTAAAGCACGAGATGGCAAAGAAGCTGTGCCGCTTCGCTGTGCCCGAGGACTTCACGTATGACAACGTCTCGGTTGATGACACGACGCGCCTTCCGGACCTGATCGATGAGTCATCGTGGTTCGTGTTCACAGGCCTGCAGGTGTGCGCGTCTACGTGGCTCACTCTGCCGGTGAATAAGTGGGATCAAGATAAGAACTACTGTGATCTGAAGAATGTCATCTCGCATCTGAAAGTTACCAACGACGTGGCAGAGAGAGGGATAAAACTGATAGAAGATTACGCGAACACTGTCACAAAAGACGAGTCACAGCTGCAGGTCTTCTTCAGCTCGTGGAAAAGAGCCGGAAAGAACTCGGTGACTTCAAGAAGTCGTCACTTGCCAAGATGACGTAGCGCAGAGGGAAAGGGAGTTAGCAGAGAGAGTACATGGCGCACGCCTTAAGATGACGTGTGTTCTAACCACGATTCATACAGTTTTTGAACCTAGTTAGGGGCACCGGAGTAAGTGCCTTTAGTGATATCGGTAAACCGTTTTAATACAAAATACATTTGATCTTTCCTTATTCGTTTTATCTTATCCTAAAAAGCAGACAATGGCAGACAGCATATGGAGGTACGGGGACAAATACGATATTTTAAATTTTAATGCTATCTCAAGGTGAGTATAACTTCTAAACCACTTGTCCTATCAACTTGGTAAGTATCTGAGAAGATTTCTTTCACTGAGAGGATTCAGAAAATATGGTCATTTGATGATTTATCTTTATTCAGTAAAAAATTGTCAATTTGGCCAAATTTCCAAAATTGAAATTTTCAAGGTCAATGCGCGACCCCTAAATATTGATCGATTTTGGTAAAAATGGTGTGAGTGTACTTCCACTGAACCAAATCATGGGAAAAACTTTGACCAGCTATAATTTTTTTAAAAAAGTGAAAAGTGATCCACCCTCATGTGCATTTATCCATTTTAAAAATAATTTCAATAAGAGTGCGGGAATGTATAAAATATACAATATCCTGTTAAAATACCATTTGCCTCGAATCAAATCTTGTTAATCATATGCTAATCTTTTTGTTTTTCTGTCCCGTTTTTTTGTCATCTCGCCTTCTCCCTTCATTCCCTGACGAGGTGTACTTCTGAATACACGAAAGCCCTTGGAATCATTTTTCTTTTTCCTTGTGGGTTTGCATCATTCACTCATTTCACGTGTTTAATTGTGAAATTCATCATATATATATATATATATACCTTACCTTACAACCTTTCAAAGGTTTCGCGCGATGATTCCTCATTTCGCGAAAGTCAAGCTTGTCGCCCCTCCTATCGAGTTGGCCTGGTGAAGCAGTGAGTTGGTTTCCTGTGCTCTCCACCTCACAGAGCCAGGTACGCCTGGCTCATCGGGGATTGTTCTGAGCCAGGCGTCTAGTCTTCTTTTGAAGATTTCCACTGCAACTCCCTTCGTGTTTCTTAGGTCTTTGGGCAACTGATTAAACAGTTTTGGTCCTCTCACAAAACTATTTTCTTTCAGGGTTAAGGATGTTCCCTGTCTCGCCTTCAATTTGGGAATACGACACAGTCTACCGTTTCTACTTTCCACCGTTGTTTGGGGAGTTATGGGTTCAGAGTAAGATTAGGGACTAGTTTCTCCATTATTTTCCAAGTGTAAATAATGGTGTATCTCTCTCTTCTCCTTTCCAGTGAATATAGGTCTAGTTCTCGTAACCTTTCCCAGTAATTTAGTTCTTTGCACCCATTGATCTTGGCTGTGAAGCTTCTTGGATCCCTCCAGCTGTCTAATGTCTTCTTTTTTATATGGGGATGTTAGGACCGAGCAGTATTCCAATTTGGGTTGATCAGGGTTTTCAGTAGAGGAATCATTACATTCCTATCCCTTCGTTTAAAGGTTCTCAATATCTGACCCGTTATTCTCTTTGCTCTGTTTACTGCTATCTTATTTTGTGTTTCAAATTTCGCATCATCTGTCATTACAACCCCTAAATCTTTTGCTCTGGAATTTCTCTGAATTTCCTGTCCATTTGGGGTATAATATTCCATGGATTTTAGGTCTTCTCTTTTTCCGTACCGTAATAGCTGAAATTTCTCGGTGTTAAACTTCATATTGTTGTCTTCCGTCCACTTGTAGATTTGTTTATGTCGGTTTGTAGAGATCCTATGTCTTCTGGGTTTCTTATTTTTCTACTGATCTTTGTGTCATCCGCAAAGGATGTTACTGTGCTGTCTCTGGTAACGTCCTCATCTATGTCAGTTAGCATGATTATGAAGAGTAGTGGAGCTAATACTGTTCCTTGTGGTACTGAGCTGAGGACCTCTGATTCTGATGAAGATACTCCTTGTACTGTAACGACTTGCCGCCGCTCACTAAGGAAATTATATATCCATTTCCCTACTTTTCCTGTTATTCCCATATATTTCAGTTTATGTATTATGATTCCGTGGTCACACTTGTCGAACGCTTTAGCAAAGTCTGTGTATAGTACATCATAGTTTTCATTACTTTCAAGTGAATCAATAATGTTGTTGTAGTGTTCCATTAGTTGTGATAGGCATGATCTGCCTGACCGAAACCCGTGTTGGTTATCATTGAATTTTTTCTGAGTTTCCAAAAAGTCATAGATTTTCTGTCTAACTATTCTTTCAAATATTTTAGTGAGATGAGATGTAAGCGACACTGGCCTATAGTTTTTGGCCTCGGATCGATCTCCTCCTTTATATATTGGGACTATGTTCGCGCTCTTCAGGATGCCCGGTATTTCTCCCGTGTCTAGTGATCGTCTCCATATCTAGTATAGGGGCTCAGCGATTGCATTCTTGCAGTTTTTGATCAGTGTGGCATTCCATTTATCCGGTCCTGCGGCTGAGTGTGTTTTTAGTTTCCCTATGGCTTGTGTAATATCATCCGTCGTAAAGTCGAAATCCGTTATACTTTCCCCTTGTGGTTCTTCTTCAAAGAACGCGTTTCTATCGCATATCAATTTGTCAGTTTTTGGGATACTGAAAGATGATTCATACTGAGCTCGTAATATTTCGGATACTTCTGTTAGATCATCAGATAAAGCACTGCTCTCATTTTTTAAAGGTCCGATAGTCGCCTGGTTTTTCGACTTTCTTTTTGCGAAATTATAGAAGTACTTTGAGTTAGCCTTTAGCGCTTCTATAGGGTCGTCTTCTTTTTCTGTTTGCTTCTCGATTAGTTCCTCTATGACGACATCGATACTTTGCAGTTTATCATTTAATATTTTTCTAATGCTGTTATCTTTACAATTACTTAATTTTGCAGTCACTCTTTTTCTCTTTCGAAACAATGCCCTCTTTTTTCTCTCGAACCTGCTTCTCTTTTCTCTTTGTTGTATCTTTGGGACATGTTTTTCCACAATTTCTAACGTCTTCTCCTCTAACGTCATTAGCATCTCCTCCGTTGTCTTGGCCTCGAAAATGGTTTTCCAATCTATTACTTCCATGCTGGATGTCACATCTTCCCAGTTTATCGCTTTCGAGTGAAAATTAAAAATTTCGAATTTGCTTCTTTCTGTTGTGCTTGTTCTTTCCTTTCCTGTTGCCTTTATATTAGTTGTTATTTCAATGATGTTGTGGTCTGATATCATAGTTGGGGATATTTCTACATTATCAATTAGATTACTGTTGTTTGTGAATACCAAATCTAGGCAGTTGTTTTTTCTTGTGTTTTCTGTTATTTCTTGCGTTAACATAAATTCATCAGCTAAGCTAGTAGCATTTTTACCTGCTCCTGGTCTTCTCGTGTGCCCCCCTTGTCCTGGTATACATATATTTTTTCCTATCCTTTTATATTTCATGAATGGGAAATTAAAATCACCACAGAGAAAAATATTTGGGGTTGGAGAGTGTAGATCTTTTACAAGTTTCTTACCTCTGTAATGGAATCTGAAAATTTTGAGGTTGGCGTGTTTGGGGGTCTGTACATTACAATTAGTACCATATTTAATTTTTCAATTTTTGCTGCTACACATTCTACGTAGTTGTTTGAGGTACTTATAGCCATTTCTGCTATGTGCCTTTCGCGTGTGTAAATAGCACATCCTCCTTTACGTCTCACTGTTCTGTCGGCTCGGAGGATGTTATAGTTGTCAATTTGTATTTCTTTTTTGTCAATACAGGACTCACAATTTTCACAGTTCGCCTGGCAGTCCTTTAGATGAGTTTCCGTGAGGCATGCAAAGTCTGCTCCGGCTTCTTGCATGAGTCCTTTCAGGTATAAACTTTGTTCGTGGAATGGTTTGATTTAAGGCCCTGTATGTTGGCTAGGATTATTTTTATTTTTTCTCTTTCTTTTTCGCATACAGGTGGTTCCGATTTGTTTTCCAATGGGGGTGCCGGTTTCGTTGCCTTGTGGTCCTCCGAGAATTTACCTCTTTTTATCTTTGTCGGTACCTGTTGTCCCGATAACGCATGAAGTGCCTTTGTTCGTACCTTCTGTCCGGCTCTCGGATTCTATATTTGTCAGCTGGTTTTGTAATTGCTGGATAGTATTTAGCAGCTGAAATGTGTTGGCTGCGTCTAAAAAATTGGCACTCTTCTTTGATGTTCGTTTTTTCTGTTCCTCGTTGCGTTCCTTTGAGGGTGGTGGTATCGGCATTTTTTTTCGTATTTGCAACTCCCATATCTTTCATAAGTGTTGCAGACCGTAAGATGGTGGAACATGCATTTCTTATCAAACTTGCAGTATCCACTTGTGTAATGCATTTTGCATAATGTGGGATGTGCATATATGCATTGCCCATCCCGATATCTGCAGTTTCCTTTCGCGTAGTATTTGCATACGATATTTTCTACGCTTCTGCTTTTTTCTTATTATTTTCAAGTTCTTATTTTGGCATTATCATTATTTTTCTTTGGCTGTTTATTTTCTACGTTTTTAGTTATCTTTTTATCATTTCGCTCGTTGGACCGTTTGACTACTTCGCAACTTTTACTTATTTCTTTCCTTTCATCTATGTCTTCATTCCGTATTATATTGTTTATATTGTTATCCGTTATGAAATTGTTGTTCGTTATAATGCTGTTATTCGTTATTTCGTCTTCTCTCTCATTCACCCGGTTTTTCGTTGGGACCATTTCTGACCCATGCGTCCCCATTATTTAATTCTTTTTGTAACTTTCGAGTCTGCTATCTCCATTTCTTTAAAGACCGCGAAAGAATTTACGGTCTGTGTACATGCGCCACATAGAAATTTGATCCCCACGACGTGTTTCGCGTTCGAGACAAGAGTTATTTCCCTACATTCCAATTCATGCAGATAAAGTCGTCGTTGGCAGAAATCACATCTAATCGCTAGTTTTCCGTTGTTACAATTGCACAAATTACAGATTAAGTGAGAATTTGGACCCATAGCCATGCTATTCCTTAATTAGCGTAAAAGAAATACCCACACAATTCTTTATTTATTTTTATTTTTATTTCTTTCTTTCCTTTCGATGGTCGAGGGTATTTCGAAGGTTTTCTGACCTTTGCGTTTTATGACCTTTTTCCTGCCTTCTTTTAAACTTTATCGAATGCCAACCGTATATATATATATATATATATATATATGATTGCGACATCTGATCGACTTAATATTCTATCGATAAGTATATTTTGGTTTATATTAACTTAGTAGTTTAGCGTAGCATAGGTTAAGTTAGTTTTCTAAAGTGTCGATGTTATGGTCTTGTCGATCCTTTTCTTTCAACCTTTCAAGTGTTTCGTGCGATGATTCCTCATTTCATGAAGGTCAAGCTTGTTGGCCCTCCGATGGATATATATATATATATATATATATATATATGGAGAGAGAGAGTACAGTAATCGTACATTGGTGTTAATATGGAGAATAGAATAATAGTTGCAACACACATAAGAGGTTTTGTTCTCGCCAAGCGCGGGCAACGTCCCGAACACGTCTCTCACTTTATTAACATCTTAACATCAACTTGCGGTTATTATAGTAATCTATCTATAATAATAATAAATAATGAATACTGCATTTTCTGAAAAAGACAACATCTGCATTTATTTTTATTAAAAAGGTTTCACGAAATAAGTTGAATATATCCTTTCATAGCAAAAAAAAGTATGTATTCAGTTCACTGAACGACCCCTTTATTCTCTTACGTAAAGGTTGAATTAATAAATACTGAAGCCGATTTATAAGCATAAAAAATAATCAGACTCGGTAGGTTTGTAAAGTTTTAATATTAATGGACTTCGGATCTGTATGTTCAATTTTGCTTTTTATATTAATGTTATTTATAAATTACATTGTGGATGAGTGATTATTTTTTAGGTCGAAAGGAAAATTTTAATTAACTATTTCAATTTGTAGTTATCTTCTTTCCAATGAAGATGTTTTAAAATAAAGGCATTTCCGAATATTAAGAAATAAAGAGTTGAATTTTTTTCCTTTAAAGCTACCACTCCTCCATCTTTCAAGACATAAAACGCAAATAGTTTCTTTAATAGTAGACTTTAAGTTTGATGGTCCTGTAATTCTCGTGATATAGATATTTTAGGATTATATAGACCCCATTTCCTTCGTGGTACCCTTCAGCGATACAAAGGGTGATAAAATTCACCTCCCGTGCCGTGGAAAATTCCTTATAATATTTTGAGTTTGCCAACTTTGGACCCCCAAAAATCTAGACTGAAACATGCTATGAATATTTTAGATTTTTTCCCTTAAATTTAATGCATAAACACGTTTCCTTCGCTCTTGTTAGATGGTAATTTTGTTTTTTCTATTAATTTTTGCCATTTTATCATCTTCATTACCGATTATGGTGAAAAGTCAACATGCTGGAAGAAAATATTGGCAAATGAGGCCGTGTATATGGTGCACGATGTTTACACTTTATTTATTATACTAATAAAAATGAACATAATTTTACAATATATATATATGTGTAATGTGTAGAGAGAGAGAGAGAGAGAGAGAGAGAGAGAGAGAAGAGTATGCATGTATAGTTATATATAGGGATTCATAGCCATGTAAAACTTTCTTTAGAGGTGATTCCGCTTCTCATAATGAATAATAGTTAATTAAGGGATAGCAATTAGAGTACGATTAGTACGAATTAGTCAGATCCCTTTGTTACCACGAAAAAAATAGCAATTAAATTATTTAAGTATGTTTTTTGAAATAAAACACTGTTCTGTAGTTAATAAGCATATAGATATTATATATATATATATATATATATACAGTGTGTATATAAATATATAATATATATTATATATATATATATATATATATACTGTGAAAACTGTGAGTTCTGTATTGACAAACGAGAAATACAAATTGACAACTATAACATCTTCCGAGCCGACAGAACAGTGAGACGTAAAGGTGGATGTGCTATTTACACAAGCGAAAGGCATATGGTAGAAATGGCTATAAGTACCTCAAACAGCTACGTAGAATGTGTAGCAGCAAAAGTTGAAAAATTAAACATGGTACTAATTGTAATGTACAGACCCCCGAACACGCCAACCTCAAAATTCTCAGATTTCATTACAGAGGTAAGAAACTGAGTAAAAGATCTACACTCTCCAACCCCAAATATTTTTCTCTGTGGTGATTTTAATTTTCCATCCATGAAATATAAAAAGATAGGAAAAAATATATGTTTATACCAGGACAATGGGAGCACACGGGAAGACTAGGAGCAGGTAAAAATGCTACTAGCTCTAGCTGATGAATTTATGTTGACACAAAAAATAACAGAAAAAACGAGAAAAAACAACTGCCTAGATTTGGTATTCACAAACAACAGCGACGTAACTGATATTGTAGAAATATTCCCAACTATAATATCGGATCACAACATAATCGAAATAACAACCAATATAAAAGCAACAGGAAAGGAAAGAACACGAACAACAGAAAGAAGCAAATTTGAAATTTTTAATTTCCACTCCAAAGCTATAAACTGGGAAGGTGTTTCATCCAGGATGGAAGTAATGGATTGGAAAACCATCTTCGAGGCCAAGACAACGGAAGAGGTGCCAATGACCTTAGAGGAGAACACGCCTAGAATTGTGGAAAGATATGTCCCAAAAATACAACAAAGAGGAAAGAGAAGCATGTTCGAAAGACAAAAGAGGTCATTGTTAGGAAAGAGAAAAAGAGTGACTGCAAAATTAAGTAACTGTAAAGATAACATCAGAAAAATATTAAATGATAAACTGCAGAGTATCGATTGCGTCATACACGAACTAATTGAGAAGCATACAGGAAAAGAAGATGATGACGCTATAGAAGCGATAAAGGTTAACTCAAAGTACTTCTATAATTTTGCAAAAAGGAAGTCGTAAAACCATACGACCATCGGACCTTTGAAAAACGAAGAGAGTGCTTTATCTGATGATCTAACAGAAGTATCAGAAATATTAAGAGCTCAGTACGAATCATCTTTCAGTATCCCAAAAACTGACAAACTGATAAGCGATAGAAACGCGTTTTTTAAAGAAGAACTACAAGGGGAAAGTATAACGGATTTCGACTTTACAACAGATGATATTACACAAGCTATCGGGAAACTAAAAACACACTCAGCGGTACGACCGGATAAATGGAATGCCACACTGATCAAAAACTGCAAGAATGCAATCGCTGAGCCCCTCTACTGGATATGGAGACGATCACAAGACACGGGATAAATACAGAGCATAGTCCGGAACATAGTCCCAATATATAAAGGAGGAGATCGATCCGAGGCCAAAAACTATACGCCAGTGTCGCTTGCATCTCATCTCACTAAAATATTTGAAAGAATAGTTAGACAGAAAATCTGACTTTTTAGAAACTCAGAAAAAATTCAATGATAACCAACACGGGTTTCGGTCAGGCAGATCATGCCTATCACAACTAATGGAACACTACAACAACATTATTGATGCACTTGAAAGTAATGAAAACCATGATGTACTATACACAGACTTTGCCAAAGCGTTCGACAAGTGTGACCGTGAAACCATAATACATAAACTGAAATATAGGAAATGAAAGACTGAAGAGACTAGTGGAGCGCTATAATAATACAGATAGTTTAGAGTTCCTCAAGAGCATTGCATACAATCTTCATTAAACGTCGAATAATTGTTTTTTTAATATATTTTTTACTTATAAATCTTTTACTTTTTACTGTAATAAATTTGAAATAAATCTTTTACTTTTTACTGTAATAAATTTTTAATAAATTTATAAATAATAATACACATTTTAAACTTAAACTAATTTTCTTTGGGTGTGTGCAATTTTCGTGGGTGGAATTTTCTGTGGGTGGAATTTTCCTTGGGTGGAATTTACTGGGGAGAATTTTCGTGAGTGGAATTTTCATGGGGGGAATATGCATGGAACCGAAATATATGGGAGTAACAGGAAAAGTAGAGAAATGAATACACTATACAGTATGTAATTTCCTTAATGAGCGGCGGCAGGTCGTTACAGTACAAGGAATATCTTCATTAGAATCAGAGATCCTCAGCTCAGTACCACAAGGAACAGTATTAGCTCTACTACTCTTCATAATCATACTAACTGACATAGATGAGGACGTTACCAGAGACAGCACAGTAACATCCTTTGCGGATGACACAAAGATTAGTAGAAAAATAAGAAACCCGGAAGATATAGGATCTCTACAAACCGACATGAACAGAATCTATGATACAAGTGGACGGAAGACAACAATATGAAGTTTAACACTGACAAATTTGAACTGTTAAGGTACGGAAAAAAGGAGGACCTATAAAATCTATGGAAAATTATACCCCAAATGGACAGGAAATTCAGAGAAATTCTAAAGCAAAAGATTTAGTGGTTATAATGACAGATTATGCGAAATTTGAAACATCAAATAAGATAGCAGGAAACAGAGCAAAGAGAATAACTAGGCAGATAGTGAGAACTTCTAATCGAAGGGATAGGAATGTAATGATTCCTCTACTGAAAACGCTGATCATACCCAAATTGGAATACTGCTCGGTCCTAACATGCCCATATAAAAAAAGAAGATATTAGACAGCTATAAGGGATTCAGAGAAGCTTCACAGCCAAGATCAATGGGTGCAAAGGACTAAATTACTGGGAAAGGTTACGCGAATTAAACCTATATTCACTGGAAAGGAGAAGAGAGAGATACACCATTATTTACACTTGGAAAATAATGGAGAAACTAGTCCCTAATTTTACTCTGAACCTTGAAACTTCCCAAACAAAAGTGGAAAGTAGAAAAAGAAGACTGTGTCGTGTTCCCAAATTAAAGGCTAGACATGGAACATCCTTAACCCTGAAAGAAAATAGTTTTGTTGTGAGAGATCAAAACTGTTTTATCAGCTGCCCAAAGACCTAAGGAACACGAGTGGTGTTGCGGTGAATATCTTCAAAAGAAGTTTAGACGCCTGGCTCAGAACAATCCCCGATGAGCCGGACGTACCTGGCTATGTGAGGTGGAGAGTACAAGAAACCAACTCACTATTTCACCAGGCTAACCCAAGAGGAGGGACAACAAGCTTCACCTTCGTGAAATGAGGAATCCTCGCACGGAACATTTGAAAGGTTGAAAGGTGTATATATATATATATATATATATATATATATATATATATATATATATATATATATATATATATATATATATATACGAGGGCCACTCAATATATTTGGCACCACCTTTTTTTTTCTTTCCAAGTTTCCTTGTAAATTCCAGAAATTTTGTACACAAGTAGTTACATACCCTTTTCACAAGTTTTTATTTTTCCACATAGTCTCCATCCTTTTCTACCGCTTTCCTCCACCTCGAAACAAGGGCCTTTAAGTACTTTTCGTTATAGAAAATTACAAAAAAGTTACAAAAAGTTAAAGAAAAATTACAAAATACATTTACAAACAAAATATATTTAAAATATATTCACAAAAAATTTGCAGACTTGTTTGTTAAAACATTTTAGCAAAAAGTCAAAGAACAAAAAAAAAAAAAAATTGCAAAATAATTACAAAAAAATCTTAATAAATAAATAAATAAATAAATAATATATAATAAACTTAAATTTTTGCAAACAATATTTCAATATCTACAAATATCTACAAAAATGGACTCAATGGTGACTGTTCTCCACACTAAAACCAGTGTGCAAGTTAACATGGCAGAGGAAGAAAACAGAAACCCATGTATAAAATGCGCATTGGACTGCAACCTACATCCATTAAGATGTGATGAATGCAGAGTATGGATACACTACAGTTGTAGTGAACTACCTATCTATTTCCTCCTCATCCTTCAAAATTCAAAAAGAAAATTCTCATGCTTTAGATGTGCTCGTCAAATTTGCGATGACTATGATAGGCAATTTGAAGAGCTTGAAGTAGAACTGGCAGGAGAGTTACAGGAGGAGGAAATTACCATTGTCAATGCAGAGCTTGCTGAAAAAGTGAGAAACCCTCAGGATGAGACCCTAGAGAGAGGGAAACTGCAAGCAAAAAGGGGACCAAAAGAGACAAAACAAGAACAGGAAATAGACATTAAGACCTGTACATAGTCACGAAAAGGTCAAAAGTGAAAACAAGAAGCCAGTATGCAAGTATTACAGGAGGGGCTTCTGTAAATATGGACTTAAGGGAAGAGAATGCAAATTTGCTCACCCACCACTCTACAAAAAAAATTATAAATGATGGTAATGGCATTTCTGGATGTAGATCCAATGGAAGCTGCCCCTATCTTCATCCTCAAATTTGGCAGAGCTCATGGTGGGAAAGAAGTGGTTTTAAAGAGAACTGCAATTTGGCCCACTTGAAGGGAACAATCCGAATGCAACCACATCAAAATCAATGGAGAGAATACCAGGATAGTGAGCCTGCCATCCATCAGCACTATTTGGCCCAAGGGATGCAAGAAAACCCAAGATCAAATACCATTCCTGCACCCAGATCTTATGCTGATGTAGCGGGTCCAGGTAAGACCACTGATGGCAATAGTACAGCAAGCAACCATGAAACCCTAGTGGGGTTCTATTACCTCATGAAACAAATACAAGACATTCAAATCTCACTTGGGTTCCTCATACAATAGGGCGGGTCGTACTCAGGTGACAACATGAATCTGAAGGAAATCCTACCATCAGGGTGTCTAAATTATGTTTTTACATGGGGAATTCAAATATGAGCTTATTTTTTGGATAGGATAACTCTAACATACATCATTTTGTATTTCTAAATTGCCAATTTTACCCTTTTGAACCCCTTTATAATATATTAAAAGATATAAGGTAAATCATTTATATTGACAAGGCCAAATCAACTTTACATATATTTATTAATAGGTGAACTGCATGTATATCACTGGATATAATTACAAAGATCATTCTCCTGACATCTTGAACTTTGCCAGGTTGCACAAATCCTGCTTTGACTCAGACTTGGACATCAGCTTCCTGCTGGTCTCCTGAGCCCTGATCCCTCCATCCCTCTTTTCCATGGGGGTGTTGATGAAGTTTTTTCACCTCTGAGGTGCTTAGAGAGCAGGTGAGAGGTGGCTCTGACACACCTTCTGACCAGCTGATCAAGTCACCGATGGCCAGGATTCTCTCCACCCCTTCAATCCTCTCCTTCTGATCCTCAGAGCAGAGTAGTGTTTGGAGGATGACTTCACTGTGGGCATACCAAGCAGATCTTCTCACAGTTGGCATCACAATATCCAGCACCTCCTTTCTCTGTGACTTGAGGCAGTCCAGCTGAAAGAGGATGTGCCTAGGCCCTTCGATCCAAGAGTGCTTGACCTTCACGTTGAACCAACATGGGTAATACACTCCAATGATGAATTCCACAATGAATTGCAGAATCTTCAGGTTCTTTCCTTTAAGTCCGTGCTTTGACACCCAGAGCCTGAGAAGTCTGTTCGCTGTGGTGAGCCAGCGGCTGTGGTTTACTGGTCCTGTCTCTAACAGAGCCAGCCCTGCAGGAAGTACTCCATCCCTGACTGCACAGACAATTTTATAGCCATAGTATTGATCAGTTGAGAGATCTTGAATGACCTTGTCAGGAAGCTTGATCAGTGGAGGGCCAACAGAGATTCGGGTGAAGTTTGGATTGATATCAAAGTCTGTAGCAGAATGAAGGAGCTTTCCTATTGGCCCGGATAATTTTTTGTCTGACAGAGTAGGGCCATCAAGGTCAACAATGAGATGGCGCAGGGGAAGTTCAACAGTGTGCAGGTTGCACACCAACCAGACCAGCTTTCTCCCCAGGTGCAGCTCCAGCTTCCGCATTACTCCAGCTTTCACACCAGTGTTGACATTTGTTGAGTCTCCTCCAATGGCCAACAAGGTCTTATCATAACCCCTCTCTTTCAGCCAGGCAAACAGGACCTTAGCAATCTTCTCCGCATGTGACTCCTCTTTAGTTGCTTTCTCTGGGGTAAAGTGGAACAGATAGTAGCTGCCAGGCTCACTAACAACACTTAGTGTTCTTCCTTGATCTTTGCGGGAAAAGATTGGTCACTGCCCTCAGCTTCCATCATCCATCATGCGCGCCAGAAAACCGTCAAAATATTTCATATACCAAACTGTATGATAATTACAATTAAGTGGAATGGCACACCTTTTTATTTGAGTATTTAAATATTATTATTATTATATGAATTACATTATATGTGTTTATATGAATTAGTTAGAACAATGCTCTATGAGAGATAACATGAGCAGCCATGATAGAAAACGTGAGAAGACATATTCTGGGGTAACTACAATAGTAAAATAATCAACAATTTAATAATAATCAACTGCAAAATGATGTAGGTTAGGGTTATCAGAATTAAATATTTTCTTCAGAATTGTGTTCTATACACCAAAATATGTCATTTGAACACCCCTCTCCATTGATTTAAAAAAAATGCATAGTATGACCCGCCCTACTCATACAAAAGCAAATGAGAATCACAGCAGGAACCCTACAAATGCCCTATATGTGGGACATGAAACAAATAGCTCCACAAATGTATCAGTAATTTACTTAAACATCCAGGGCCTTTACCCAAACTCAAACCATACCAAAGTACCTTACCTAAAGAGCCTAGTGGAAAACACTACTAGAACAGTTAAAGCCCTCACAAAAACGCACCTGAAACCCCATGATCATGAGTAGTGAAATTGCAATCAAAGGGTATACCACCCATAGATGTGACAGAGAAGACCGTTTAAATGGTGGTGTCCTGACATACATCCCTGAAAACATTCAAAGTGAACTGCTCACGGCATATTCAAATGGAGCTTGTGAATTCCTAATCATCATGCTCAGTATAAATAAAGAAGACAATACTAGTGAATATCTATAACCCCCCAGATAGCTCCCATCTAGAGCTCACTGAAGTTCTGGAAAAAATCAGGCAATGCTCAGCTATTGTAGACTCAACAAGAGATTTAATCATTACAGGAGACTTTAATCTCCCAAATTGCACCTGGAACCAATATGGTGGTATGAAATCAGGGACAAAAATGTCCAAATCAAAACACCTGAATGAGTTTATGGAAAAACTACTACTAGTACAGCATGTCCACTGCCCAACTGGAAAAAATAATACCCTAGATTTAGTGCTGACAAATAATGCAACTACAATTGACAAAATTGTTATAACACCAACTATACACTCCGACCACAATGTCATGCACATATTCACAAACTTGTCTCTCCACAAATGTAAGCAAGACCTGTAGTATAGCCATGTATAGATTGTTAGTAATAAAATAGAATAGTTACCCTAAACAATTTACTAAAATGATATTAATCATTGTGTATTATGATTCATAATTAGTCTTTAAGTAAATGTTAACTGTTTAATTTATATTTTATATAATATGTCATTATCATTATTTATAATAATTATTTCCTTAATATAATCTAATTTTGATTTCAAGGATGTAGAATAAAGTACAAATCTGGTTCTCTCTTTATTTCCTAATCTTATAGCCACGCACTATAAATTGGTGACCAAGGAGTTTAGAGAGCCTGTTCTAGCAGGCACAGTTGGCGCACAACCTTCGCGGTTAGCCTAACGGACTCAATACGGCGCCGCCTGTTGGAATCATTTTACGCTTCAGTTCCGGTAGGCATAGTTCGGCATTGACCTTTACCGGGTTAGCCCTAAAGGACTAACTACTGCGACGCCTGTCTGGACTAAAAGGGTCTGCAGCTCTTGGGAAGACACAGTTCGGCGCATAACCTCCGCGGTTGCCCAAACGGACACACACGGCGAAGCCTCCCAGGAAGTAAAAGCTGGAAGTCGGGAGTCGTTTGGACAAACCCCACCATCTCGGTGCGGTAAACCCTTTAACGGACTCATACGGCGGCATCCCCGCTAGCCCTCCGAGATCGCCTATAGAGAAGCCGTGTAGCATAGTTCGCCTCTTTATGCATAAACCCTATGCTCACCGCTTCTAGATCTCAGAGACGCTGACCCCGAAGCAACCAGAGCTCCTCGCTTTCAAAATACACAGTAGGGCGGCTCGTTTTTACACTTTTTTCGATATTTGATTGGGGGTAGTGCGGAAAAGTTGCGATTTGGAGAGAAAATAAAGTGTGTAAAATTTTTTTGATCTACGTCAATACCTTCCGGTGGCGGCGAGTCCTTAAAAATCGAAAAATAGGCCTAAAAACACAAAATTTTTATATAATTTTATATAATTTTTATATAATGTTCATTGTACAATGACTGCTATTAATTTATTCAAGCCTATAATAGTGTTCTCAGGGTTGTTTGCACAGAAATATACCGGAATTAACATTTGTATAACATCTTGTTAAAACTTGCTTTAAATCAATATTTTGGATATTTTAACGGCTAAGACGCCACCGGAAGTTATTAACAGATTGTGCTGAAATTTTTATTGTTTATTTTGTAAGTCTTTAAAACCATTTTCCAATCTACCCCGTTAGGCCTATTTTTCGATTTTTAAGGACTCGCCGCCACCGGAAGGTATTGACGTAGATCAAAAAAATTTTACACACTTTATTTTCTCTCCGAATCGCAACTTTTCCGCACTACCCCCAATCAAATATCGAAAAAAGTGTAAAAACGAGCCGCCCTAATACACAGCCTTCATCAATAAATAGAATGTCGACTTCGACTCCAGCCGTAGTAGAATATGTGGCCATCAAGGCCCCAGCATTTCTGGAAACAGCCGCCACAGCTTGGTCCGCAATACTGGAAGCACAATTTCACCTGCGCTCGATCATATCAGAGGAAACAAAATTCTACCATGCGCACTCCGCGCTGCCGCCTGAAATTATCGAACGACTACCGGCAAGCGACATTGAAGAACATAAATACTCATCACTGAGAATCGCAGTCATCGCTATCTACGAGAGAACCAAGCCTGAGCTGTTTGAAAAATTAATTTCGACGATGAAACTCACCGGCCGCCCGTCAATTTTTCTTCAAGAGATTGCTGAAACAGCATCGAAGGTCGGTGTAAACGAAGACCTGGTGCGGCACAAATTCATTCAAACAATGAACCCTTCCATCGCTCCTGTCCTTGCCGCCCAGAAAGATATGCCACTCACGCAACTTGGAAAACTGGCAGATGAACTCGCCCCTCTTATTCAGAATAAATGCTTCAGCGTCGGTACTTCCTCTTCGCCCAAGTATCATCGACAAGCGCCTTCGACTGCAACTTCGTCAGGCATTCCTGGGGGACTACGTCCATTCAACAGTACCCAGGGCCCTAAAGTCTGTCTTGCTCATCTCTACTTCGCAGGGAAGGCAAGAACCTGCAAGCCTTGGTGCAAATGGCCAACTAAGACGTCAAAAGTGCAGATCCTACCAAATTCACGGCCAACATCACCGCATCGTAACTCTCGCTCTCCAAGCCCCCCACTTCACCAGAGATCGGAAAACTAAATGAGCAGGCCGGCGTTTTCGCGACCTCCGGTCTGCCTCTCCTCATCGTCGCAGCTAAAGTTGAAGACACACGCGTGAATTTTGTGGTGGACACCGGTGCAAGTATCTCACTTCTGCTCGTCTCTGCCGCAAAAGGATTTCCCCTACGCCCGACCGCTGTATCCATTTCTGCAGCAAACGGCAACGCGATCAAATGTCATGGAGAAATCACCACTAATGTTTCAATTCGTAACCTGAGAAGAGTTTTCAACTGGACTTTTGTGGTGGCCGAAATCTCCAACCCGCTCCTTGGCTTCGATTTTCTCAACCATTTCGACTTGTTGGTGGATTGTGGCAAAGAAGAAATCATCGATGGACACATACCTCGGCGAACTTCGTCCTGTCTGTTCAAAGGTGAAGTCTCTCAAGTTTGCATCAACCAAGCCACATCCCATTCCGACTTCGTCCGAAATATCCTCCAAAAATATCCATCAGTGCTGTCACCTCACAATCCTCACTTATCGCAACCGACAGCTATCGCAGTCACTCACCGCATCGAGACTGGTGGTGCTCTACCAACGTATGCGAAGACTCGTCCACTTCCTGCGGACAAGTTAGCTGCTGCTAAAGCAGAATTCCAAAGCCTCCTGCAGGCTGGCATTATCCGCCCATGAAACTCTCCATGGACGTCACCTCTTCACTTGGTACCTAAGAAGAAACCCAGTGAATGGCGTCCGTGCGGAGATTATAGAGCGCTGAATTCTTTGTCGAAGCCGGATCGCTATCCACTCCCTTTGGCCTGCTCCCAGCTCTCTTGGATCTTGTTTAAGATTGTGACTCGTGAATTTACAACGGGGGCTACAAAAGAACTGTTTGCTCGTTCCCACTTTTCAAGCACTTTAGGGTAAATGTCCTTTGCAAGACTGGCTGGTGGGTAGTTTCTCACATCCTCACCACTTTGTTCTCTTAGCAGTAGCCCATATTTCAGAACGTCTCGCAGAGTTGGGAGTTCAGAGGGCAACAACTCTCTACCAGTTCCAATTAGGTTGCTCATATGTGTGAATGTCCCCAGTCTTGTCCTCCTTTCAGAAGCCATTGTAGGTCAATTCCCACTGGTTAGGATGGTAGCACTGACGGACAAGTAATCTTCAGCACACTGATGAACCACACTGACAAACCACGTTCCAATTCAATGGGCCCATGGAGTTATGATACAAAGTTGGCCAGGTTGTTGTTAGAATGTACAGACAGAGAAGAAGAAAACGGTAATGTAACATAGAAGTTGTTAGGCGCTATGTTGTATACTATTTAATTCATTATTGCAGCAGCTTTTATAGAGGTGTTGAAACTTTCTGGATACCCTAGCCCAGTGGTTCTTAACCAGGGGGGCGCGCCACCCTAGAAACAGGAATTTCTCTAATTGTATTTGTTATTCTCTTAACGAGAGCATGGGCTAATATTGAGAAGTTATTGAGAATGTTATTTTGATTGAAGGGGGGCGTGGAGGGAAGGACCAATTCCTAGAGGGGGCATGGTAGTAAAAAGGTTAAGAACTACTGCCCTAGCCATTTTACCAGGTACATTTTTCTCTTTCCTGTGCCTTTGCTACCTAAATTTTTTTCAAATTTAAACACATTTTTTCCTAATTAAATGTCACTTTCTGCAAATCTTCGCGGTAAAAGCCTCCTGCGATTTCTTCCCCATTCAGATCTTCAACGTAGTACAGCATTATCTCGCCTTTAGTTCTCATAGCCCTAACTTCAAAAATCTCACGTGTCGAGTGTGGCGGTGCTCTACAAATATCTCTTCTCACCTCACCTTCTGTGTGCGTACCTCTTTCTGAAACCTCGTTAGGTGTTGTCCCAATCGCTCGATGGTGTGAGTGGTTGTATGATGAGACCAATGATTCCAGAATGTTTATACATCTGTATGTGTTTTTATGTGTAAAATAACGATGCATGCGTTTCTTTATGGTACGTTGAACTCTTTCAGCTAAAGATGCCTTATGTGTAGAATTGCTAGTGTAGTAACTGATATTAAACTCTGCCAATATGTTCTGAAACGCTCGGCCTATAAATTTTTTCCCCATATCCGTAAAAAAATAGCCTGGAATCCTGTTTTCTTTCAACATCAGCCTTTTTGGTAGCTTTAACACTGTTTCAGGAGATTTATTTTTCAGGGGAATTAGCCACAGACATCTAAAGAATACATCTATTATGAATAGGATGAGCGATAGCCATGATTATATACTGAATATCTTTACATGTCTGTTAAATCCGCTTGCCAAAGAAAGTTAATCGAAGCCGCTGTTGTCTTGGCGGTTTTAAACCATTTTCTCACCGGCTTATGAAGTGTATAAGTATCCTGCTCCCGCAAACCCTCTCAACATCTTTTTTCCTTACTCAATCATTGTAAACACCTCTGTATAGTCTATCAACACCGCCGTAGGAGGCTGGGCTAGAAATGACATAATAACGTCTCCTTAATATGTTAGCCATTTGCGTATTTTAGAGGCACGTGGAGAGGGCTGGCCGTTGTTGTTTGGTCTCTTCTTTCTCCTCTTCAGAGATGCTAATGCTGGCACATGCGAGGCTTGCTCCAAGCCTTTTAACCTGTTCAGATTTCCTATCAATGTTTTGGGGACATTTATTTGTTGTAGTCTTGCTTTAATATGCTTCCATCCTGATGGTGAAGGCCTGTCCCATTTTCTCACCAGATCGTGGACGATGTCGACGATATTCGAACGCTGTACCCTTGTTCCTTCAACACTGACCTCGCCTGTATCGCTCCACTGTATGATGTGTTCCTCACTCAATAGATTATAAAGACTTAAACCTTTATTCCTCATTGTATGTGGGGACTGGTTTTTAATACATGTTCGATATGTTGTGGGGACGCACCGTTATTCTTTGGTTGTTCTGCTCTAATGTCGGCCGCAGGTCCTATGTCACCATGCTCATCGTTGTCCGCGTTGTGCCTAATAACTACGGGGATCTCTGTCGGATCCTTATGATCTTCGTACTCATGAAGAAATTTCTGCAGAGCTTCTTGGTATAAGATTCTTTTCTCATCAGGTGACCTTTTACTGTTAAATAGGTCTAACAGTTCGCTTTCCATTCTTTTTAAGCCTGATTTTACGGGGTTCTAGAACCGTGTTTGGACTCTTTGAACTTTGCAGTGAAGCATACACCTCTTGAGGAATCACTGCCACTTTCTTCATTATATTAATCTAGTCAGTAAAGGTCCCAAAACTGAAAATAAGATGGGGAGGAGTGACCCGCCTCTTTGTAAAATAATTCGCCCACAGCTTGAATATTACGAGCACCCGTACGTATTATGTTCTTGTAAGGGCGTAGGCGAGCCTTTATAACATTAAGACAGATTTCACAGATGCATTTTAAAAAGTCATAGTCGATATTTTTAACAAACATCTGCTGCAATGCCGGGAGCAATCGATGATGGATTTTTATTAATTCACGGTATTTCTTTAGCCTATTTGTCATTCTGGAATATACACCGTTTCAGGCTCGTTTGGGAATATATTCCTTCTTAGAAGCACCCTAAGCGTGTTTTGCGGGTGAAGATCACCAAGTAAATAACTGTAACGTTGCCTTGTAGCTTCTTTATAAACTTCAAAAAACTCCTTACGCTCATTCGGCAACATTTGATTGGCTAACACCCCAATTTGTGACACATCTCTACGTTGCACGAATAAGACTAGATATTGTATATTTAACGACACATCGCGCATATATCTATTTTTGAAAAATAGATTCTGATTGATGAAGAACACGCTTATGTTAAGATGGTGGGAGAAAAACTGTAAATGTCTCGGCAAACATTTTATCCATTTCTAACACGAGATCATCAATTACAATGACTGCATGTTCATTTCCCTTTAACGAATTAACGTCATATACGCCTTTGTGGAACAAAATATCATCGTGGTACTCGTTGAACACTGCCTGTTACGTTGAATAGCACTATATGACTATATTCACAAATTTTGAGAACATCTCCCCTTTATTTTTAATGATTTTAAGCATAAACAAGATTTTACCACACCCTGTAGGACCAGATATAATAAATATCGACGGGCTCGTGGACTTGTATTTTCTAACAGAATCCATCTCTAGCACGTCACACCCCTAAGTGGAACATTTAGAAAACATACTAAAAATGTAAGTGATTTTTCTTTTATTCTACAGTCTTGTTTTTGCTCTTCTTCCACGGAACCGTGAATGACGACGAGGTACAGCATCATGTCCCAATCATCGATATTACAGACGTCCCCAATGAGAGTGTAGTTGTGGTTACAGACTCCACCCCTGCTGACGGCCTACATCAGCGACACCTCTAACACCACCACGCGACAATTCAAAGCGGAGGCATGATGAAGAGCTTTCTACGTCAGGTATAAAACGTGCCAGGAGTGCACTGGTTTTAAGACCACCAGTAAAAGAGCCCCGGCCCTCTACGTCTTACGACACAACCCCTACACCAGCTCCTTCCTCAAATGAAGATGTACCCCTTTATTCCTGTTAAGTTCCGGGCACATCCTCCACAACAGCAGCAGCAACTCGTGCTGTAGAGGATGGTATAACATTCGATCTGGTGCGCACCGCCACTCCCACCCCAGCCCTGACTAGAAATTGGTATATAGTCAGGGTTGACCCTGGAACCCTGTATCGCAACGGTGTTGAACACAGTCTGTGAAGCGTAGCTGAACGTATTGTGGAGTTTGCCCTTCAGAACCGCGACGATCGTTAAGTCAGGACGAGGCTGTTCTTCGGGTTCGGGTCAAATGACGGGGATGTAGATGATTTTTGGGTAGTAATACTATTCAGACGCTTAGCTGCTGTAGATATAGATTATATTTTCAGTCGTATAATGCAGGCCTTTCAAAGTAGTACAACCTTCAACATGGACAACGATAGATAGTGGAGTATTCCGGGATGCGGGTCATAGTGCCACACCTTTTACTCTTAACTTCAATTCGCGGAATATTTACAGAAAGCATATAAACGCAAAGCGTGGTTGCGGCTTTATAGCAGTAGTCTTAGCCCGTATGTTTGCTGTGCTAAATACCTGGGTCAAAAAAATTTGGTTGCCTACGGTTGTACAACGTGCCCGTTCACTGGCTTCAGATTGCAAGCTTGAGTTTGAGTGTAATATGGGTCCTGAAGAGCTGAGAAGGGTAGAGCAGGAAATGAATGTTCGTATAGTTGTATTTGGAATGGATGATCGTCGTAGGACTGTATATGTTTTTAAAAGCTGTTTGCGAGATCGTACAAGACCCCTACTTATTTTAGGATTTTCAGGAACAACGTATCTCCCCATCCGTAATATAAGGGCTCTTTACGCGAGTTATGATAAAAGTCGAAAATATGGACGACATTATGATTTGTGCAAAGGATGTCTCGAGTTTGCGGGTGATATAGTGAAACATTGTAAGGAATGCTACATGGTATGTGAGCAGTGTAAAAGCTCCAAATGTGAAGTAGTGTAGTTGAAGCTAAGAAGAGAGACTTTAATGTGTGTAGATGCACATTTTTCAATAATAACTGTTTCAAGTTCCAGTAGTCAATTGGCACTTGCAAGAAAATGAGAATCTGTGAATGTGGTATGTTTAATATGATGAATAATTGGGGGAAATTCAAGCATAAATGTAATGAAATTCAGTGTCCTACATGCTATGAGAAATATAAGGCGGATGGTGTAAAGCATATATGTTATATGAAAGATGCTAAGCCTAAAAATAGACTTTGTATAACTCTGTACTACGACAGAGAAACATACACGGTTGCTGAAACCAAAGAGGTTATCCCACATCTACCTCTAAGTCAGACTATCTACGATGAGTTCATGGCGACTGAGTGTGATGAGTGTCATAAATGTGATAAACTGACAAACGTTTTTAAAACGATCGCCCACGACAGCCCTATGATACCCTTTGTATCCTATATTGTCAAGTTAGCGGACAAGTTCAAAAAAATGACTGTATATTCTTGCTCATAATGGGGCAAAATTTGACACACAGTTCCTTTATAAGGAACTAATTGAACACGAGTCATCGGAGCTATTTACTGGCGACCCCTTGAAAAAGGGGAAACAAACTTATACAGATGCAAATAAGAGGTAATGTTCCGTGTAAAGATATTTTATTATTGACACTTGTAAACTAGCCAAGCTACCCAAGGTGATGGGTGTAGCCACCGAAGTTTCAGAAGGGTATTTCCCTTACACTTTTCTAACTAGCGAAACTTTAAATTACGTAGGACTACCTTCCCCAAACATTACTTTAACTACACCAACATGAGTTATAGTGAGCGTGAAGATTTTGACTGCTAATACAACAGTTTTAATGAAGATAATCCTTACAATATAGCGGATAAATGTGAGCGTTATTGCGTGAATGATGTGTGTGTGCTTAGAGTATGTTTCCAGGTCTTTAGAAGGATGTACATAGACCGTTTCATCTGCGATCCGCTGCAATTCGCAACCTCAATCGCATGATTGTGCTTTACTGTGTTCATGAACAATTTCATGACTAAATACACCTTAGCCGTCATTCACAGAAACAACCCTCGCAGTTATCGACAAAAGGTTATTTACTGGCTCATACACCTACAACAAGAGACAGGTGTATACATAAAACATGCCCGCAACACGGGGGAAGTACCCATTAAGGTCAATGGTCGTGTTTTTTGGGTTGATGGCCTAAGCGAAGACCGGGCCACTAGTGAGAAGACTGTGTACTCCTTTAACGGTTGCTGGTGGTATGGATGCCAACGTCCTGAGTGTGGAATCGAAAGAGATATCCACTGTAGACCTCCTGGCGACAGTCTTGCATGGACCCGCACCCGCGATCAGTTTATAGACTCCCAGTTCACTTACAAGATCTTATGGAAACATGAGTATGATGCACGGATGGAAACAAATGGACAGTACCGTGAATAAATAAACACGATCAAGAGTTCAATGCTGTTGGATCCTTTCAAATGCGGTGATAGCTTGTTCGGAGGGCGTACAAAGCCATTCAAACTATACTTTCCATCTACGGAGGACGTGAAACTCCATTAATACGATTTCTGTTCTTTATACCCCTACGTGATGAAGAACAACCCGTACCCTGTAGGAGCACCTGAAAAGCTGATGGGACCAGCCCTGCCCACCATCGAGGAGTTTTCAGCAAATTTGAACAAGAACTATTTCGGCCTTTCTTTCGTAGACGTGCTCCCCCCTCGCCATTTATGGATGCCGATCTTATGGATGCCGATCTTACAATGGGGCCTGTAATCACACAACCAACTGATCTGTTCCTAACCGTTCGCCGTGGCTACAGAATATTGAAGATATATGATGTGTGGAAGTTCCAGAAGCTACCTAACCTTTTCACGTCATATAGAAACTCGGAAATTTGTAAGCCAACATTTGTACGACGGAAATTTATACGCCAGCATTTGTACGCCAGAACATTTATACGACTGGAAATTTATACGCCAAGCATTTGTACGACGGTAATTTATACGTTATACGCAAAAAATTCATGATCAGTTAATAAAATTGAATTTGAAACTAGGTAAGTTAAAATACAAATTATCACAAATTATGAAATTACATATTACAATAATTAAATGTATAATTGAAACTAAATTTCAGCTTATCAGTTTAAGAGAAAATGTAACTAGCGATATACAGAACGAATGTCATTTAAAAAATCGGAGAACAAATCTTGCGAGTTTTTTCTCATTAATCTCCAGACCTAACCTAACCTAACCACCTGTACCTATTCAATAACCATTTACCTACCTGTTAATCCTTTAATGCGCTGTGATACATGATAAAATTTAAAATTCTTCAAATTTAAATTATTTTCAAAATATTTAAATAATGTTTACTTTTATTTATTTATTTTTTTTGCACCTGTGCTTATGTTTATATAAAAAAATTAAGTCACGGTTATTATCATGTGTAGATCGCATACTTAAGTCAAAAAAGTCTGGTAGAGCGCATACTTAAATTACCGTCGTAAAAATATCAGTCGTATAAATTTCCAGTCGTATAAATGTTCTGGCGTACAAATGCTGGCGTACAAATTTCCGCACACGCGTCATATATAAACACTTTTTTGAAGGATAAGGTAGAAGCATCAGGGTATCCGCGAGGAGTTGAGACCAAGGGTAAAAAATCGGCGTATGTTCAGCGCTACCGTCACCGTGAAGGGATACAACTTGACCGGGCCCAAATATTTAAGAACCCTGGCAAGCGCTTTAGTGCAAAGTTGTGCTTAAATAGTGTTTGGGGAAAATTTGCACAGAATAGAGGCAAGGGGAACGTTCATCTGGCCCAAAGTTATAACGAGGTCTGGGATTGTGCCAATGCTCCCGATAAAGAGGTCATGGAGATCATGAATGTAGGTAATACGTACATAATAAAGTACAACATCAATTGGCCACAGATACCTTACCTGCTACAAACGTACCTGTAGCCAGCTTCACAACGGCATATGCACGCATCAAGCTTTGGGGACTGCTGCACTCTCTTGGGCGGAGGATCCTGTACGCAGACACAGATAGCGTAACATTCACAGAGAGGGAAGGTGAATACATGCCGCCTATTGGTGAATTCCTCGTAGAGTTGATTGACAAGATCAAGGATGAGTATGGTGACAGTACATACGCTAACACCTTTGCATCAACAGGTCCAAAAACTTATGGGGTACGGGTGAGGGTGTGGGGAAGAGATGAAATATATCGTGAAGGCGAAGGGCATCACGCTTAAACAGGCGAACCTACGGGTCGTTAACTTTGACTCGCTGGAGAAGCTAGTGTGCTTGGAAGATGAGGGTGACCAACTGCCCCAACTGATTGTAGGAACCCACAATTTTCGGGTGCAGAAACTTGGGGGCGTGAAGATACTTAGGGGCACGAAAGTATGCCGTAACACCTATAGGAAACGTTACCAGGTGCCTGGCACCTACGATGCCGTACCCTTTGGGTACCATAGCTCTAGAATGTATATATATATATATATATATATATATGTATATATATATATATATATGTATATATATATATATATGTATATATATATATATATATATGTATATATATATATATATATATGTATATTTACTTGTTAACGACATGTTTCTTTTATTTATTACGTATATTTGAATATGTTCATTAAATAAATCATGTTTCAATTAGGGTTTCATTTTCTCCTTTGTGTGTGTGTGCGTGTGCGTATGTGTTTGTGTGTAAAGGAAAAGTCATAAGCTCAGCCCACTGTATCATCGATCAAAGTTCACGTGACTCCTGCTACTACCTGGGCATATCTCTACCCCTGCCTGCTCAGTTGACCGCTGCAAGCGCTGGATCTCAGAAGTGTATTTGAAGAAATCTCACGTAGAAGAAAAATAGTGATGGCTACCTTTGATATTGCGTGCTTGACGTTTATGAAGTGGCATTCAGAAGAGAAGCAGAAGAGAAACAACCGGTATGTGTTGTAAGTCTTGTTGATGAGTGGTACGACAAGCTGTATTATGTCATGCTGCATCATACCGAGTACGCGTACCATGCGGCTGAGAACGTAAATCTTGTCATCATGGATAAGTTCAAATAATTTTACCACTACATTCATATATATCATGACGAGGTTAGTTGTGAGGTTGTGGCTAAAGGCCTGTGTGAGTTTTTAATAGAATTTAGAGACGAGTATCGCTTGATAGGAAAAAAGGATAAATATGGGCATATGTTTCTCTCAAACAGTGCGCTGGAGTGTGAATAAAATGTGTTTAGTTTGTGAAAATCATCCTGAACAAAAATGTCTGGTGAGCAATCTGGGGAGTGATAAAACATTCAAGCCGATATTACCCATGTGTCGGGAAAATTCTGATTACCAGGCATAATGGGCACAAGTATTCGCATGATTCTTTCTTGCTGGAACAAACCCGTCCACGAAACATTAACGCTTGATATGACTCGTCCGTGTGACTCGTTTCCCACACCTGTCTCCGAGCCAAACCGCGCACCGGCTGCTCATAGTTGTCTCAGATCTTGACCGGACTGGACGTGCACCCCTCACAATAGAATACGATGGAACTTCCTGTGAGCAGCATTCTCAATGCCGTATACGATGTTTCCGTGACGAAGTCATTGCGTGTGTTCAGACGTAAAACCGGTGCCATTAACTATGTACTTGAAACGACTTGTAGACAAACAAACTCTGGTAAACGGAATGTTGTTTATTTAAGTGTTGAGGAGATGTATAGAATCTACGTGATAGTTGAGAAGTGGAGCGAGGATCGTTATAAAATACCTGCAGGTGTAGTTACAAGAAGAGAACAGATTAATGATCCCCCTTCATATGTCATTGTTTGTACGTTGTGTATAAATAGCGAGCAGCCACGCATTGATATACGATTGATGTGGAAGATCTTGTCCCCAAGCGAAACCGTTTCATCCTCGACGGAATGTTTGAAATCGTCGGTTTCCAGAAGCTAAAGCCTATATTAGACGCTAGTGTTGCGGATATGCTTTATTTTGATAGTTTGAATACGCATACATCGCTCTGCACGACGAGTTTACCGAGTGTAGGATTGAACAAGGCGAGAATGGTCTGGAACTGGATGCTTATTTAAAAGGTATAGACTCTTCGAAATATCATGAACTTTGGACAAAGGACTTGAGCGGTACAGAGCAGAGCTCACCGACACGGTTTACCCTGAAGAACTGTTTTTATATAATGAGCAGCTGTCTTTAAGACTTAGAAGTTTATTTGAACTGTCGCTATGTGTTGTGAAGAAGAGTTCACGGTTGAAAAGCTCGGATCGGTAAGAATAAACCCTCGCTTGGAAATGAGTGTTTATAAACATGGCTTTAATAATGATGTTGTTGCTAACGACGTCCTCTTTGTGCGTGTTTCTGATTGTATTCTGTCCGTGTTTAAAGATAACTTGCCAACCAATTGTAAAGTGGGCACAAAAATAGCATTGAACGAATTGAAGTCAATTTACATCAAGTATAGGCACCCGCACACCTTGAGTGGTGAAATAATGCTAAATCTTATTTATTGCATAGTACAAAGCATCAGTGACGTAACTGTAGACTCGATCACGTGCGAGTATAGTATTTTAGATAAACGCAGTAGAACATAAAGTGTATGTATTTTGATGTATATTATTTGAAAGTTTATATATAAGTATGTATTTGCTCGTACATACAGGGTGTTTCAGATGGAAAGGTTAATACTTTGGGAGGTGATAGTATCGGTCATTGTGAGAAAAAAAGTGCATATGAACATGTGTCTAATTCTGAATGGTTACGGAGATAGAGCTGTTTGAATCTACAAATACAAAAGCATTGTTAATGGTAATCAAGAAAGAGAAACCAATTACTGTTTCTAACATTTAATGTTTAAACATTGGCATTTTGAATGGTATCAGATACAGAAATGACAAATTTATTACAGTTTACAATACGTTTTCGAAAATCCCCCGTCAACCTCAGTGCACTTTGCAACTCGTGTGCGAAGATCGCGTGTTGTTCGTCTGAGTTGATCTTGACGTTCCTTTATGCGGGCAGCAGCATCCAAAATGCACGCGAGCAATTCTTCTCGTGTATCCACCTTTCTTTTGTAAACCTGACTTTTCATACCCCCACAAACAATAATCTAACGGAGAGAGGTCTGGAGACCTTGGTGGCCATTGAATGGGACCACTACGCCGATTCATCGACCAGGGAAAGTTTGATTTAGGTATTGCATCACCAGACGGGTAAAATGTGCAGGAGCTCCGTCATGCTGAAAGTACATACCAGCGCGTGTAGCCAAATGAACATCCTCCAATAGTCCTGGCAATTCATTTTGCAGAAATTCTAGGTAACTTTGTCCTGTAAGACGATTTTCTATAGTAACAGGGCCAATCAGTTGATCATCGATGATACCGCACCACACATTGGCAGAGAAGCGATGTTGAAAATTTGTTTCCACAGTGACATTTGGATTTTCGTCTGACCACCGATGAGAGTTACGAGTGTTGTTGATACCGTCGCGAGTGAAAGTAGCTTCATCGGTGAACAGCATTAATCGAAGCAATCGGCGATTAGCATTTACCCAATCACAAAATTCCAGTCGCATTGCAGCGTCTCCTGGTTGAAGGTATTGTACACGCTGTACATGATATGGATGCAAGCCTTCCTCATGTAATGTTCGCCATACTCTTGTGTGTGGTACACCGAGACGTGTAGAAATTCTTCGTCAGCCAGACTCTGTACTCATTCGTCAGCCAGACTCTGTACTTCATTCATCAGCCAGACTCTGTACTGAACGGACGCATTTCCTGAGCTCTCTGATTTTGCATCTACTTTTGTATATTGTTGATAATTTTACTTTTGGAAAGTTTTGAATTTTATATACTTGCGTTTATATTCACGTTGTTAGAGTTAAGTAATTGAATATTAGTGGTTTTTAACGATTTAGAAGTTTTCATAGCGTGCCGGCTTAATTTAACTTAAACTTTTGACGGTTTAAACTAATTTTTAACCGCACGATGCCGTCGCAAAAAGCGTCGTGTGTTAGGTGTAGGGTAAACCGGTGGTATTCGGAATTTAAAGATTATAACGGCGGTCCTATGGCGATTACCGAGAGATCAGTTTGTTTCTTTTGCGAGTTAATGGAGGAAATAGTTGACATAAAACGCAGTGTAGGTGAGATAACGGAAAAACTTGCAACGCTTGATGAGGGCAGGTGTAGGGCTACGGTTGACGGAAGCCGAACCAATACTAACGTTGAAGACGTAAGTAATTTGAAGGATGAGGTGCGTAACCTAGTTTCTAGTTCAGGTAGCTTGTCGGGAAGGTTAGATAGCGTTGAGGAAGAGGTTAAGGTTTGTCCGAGAGTAGTAGATAGCGAGGGATTTAGAGAGGTTAAGGGTGGAGCTAGGCCGCATACGTTAGGTGATAGGAATCCCCCCCTATCGAGGTTTCGAACCCTTTCGCCCATTTGGAAAGGGACGTGAATGAGGGGGAAACTATTTTAATCGGGGACTCTTTAGTGCGCCACATGGACAGAGTTCGTTGAACGGCATCCAACCAAGAGGAGGGTGGTCTGTCTCCCAGGGGCCAGGGTTGGCAGAGTTAGAGACGAAGTGGATAGGATTGACGTTGCCTCCCGTCACTCGATGTTGGTGACGATGGTAGGAGGCAACGACTCGTATAGGCCCGATACGAGAGTGCCTGACCTTTTGGAGAGATATAGGGGGTTAATTAGGTCCCTGAAGGTGAGGTCAGCTAGGTCTTTAGTCCTAGGTATTACCCCTAGGCACGGGTTGGGTCTTAGGATTACGTCAAAAACAATATTTTTGAATAATAAATTAGAAGAGATTTGTGTTGGGGAAAATGTACCCTTCGTAAAGCTGTGGTCCGAATTCAGTGATCCTAGCCTTTTTATAAAAGATGGGGTGCATTTTAATGAAATAGGTAATGCTAGGCTAGGTAGGTTAATAGACGAAAACGTGCGAAAGCTGTATAGGTCGAAGCCTTCTTTAAACGTTGTGGGTCCGGGGAACGCGGGCCCGACGTGAAAAATAGTTTAAAACGCGGGCCCGTGGTAAAAAATAATTTAAACGTCTTTTATTGTAACGCGCATAGTATTATAAATAAATTAACTGAATTTAAGGCGATAATTTATTCCGGCAACTATGATATAGTTGCTATCACTGAAACTTGGTTAAATACCGTGACTCGGGACTTGTTGGGGGAACTTGATATACCGGGTTTTAAACTCTTTACTAATGATAGGTTACATAGGTTGGGTGGTGGCGTTTTGCTGTACATTCGTAATTCCCTTAGGGCTATCGAGGTTGTTAGATTTTCCGGCAGCAATTAATGCGATATGTGTTGAAGTTAGGGCGCGTAGTATTAGTTTTAATTTTGTTTATAGACCTCCCGTTCAACCCTCGATACAGATACTAGATTTTACTCACTTCTTGGTAATTTTATTGACAATCGGAATAGTATAATTGTCGGAGACTTTAACTGCCCTAATGTTAATTACAAGAATTTTACTGGTAAAGAGGAGGGTTTGAGATTCATAAGAGTTTATGGAAGATAACTTTTTACGACAGATACTGTAGTTACCGAACCAACGCGCGGTGACAATATTTTAGATTTGGTGATGACGAACGGCGAGAATATAGTCGAAGGTTTAGAAGTAGGCGAGAGTTTAGGATGTAGTGATCATCAAATTCTTAGGTTTAAGTTAGCGATTAAAAACACTTAGGATAGTAACGTAATAGAAGTCCCTGATTTTCGTAGGGCTAATTTTGATAGTTTTGCGGATAGGATGAGAGTAGTGGATTGGGATAACTTATTTATGGGTAATGACACAAATTTGCGTTGGGTGGCGTTTAAAGAAAGTTTTAGGAATATTGAAAGGGAGTTTATTTCTCGTAGGGCCAAGCGCGCTAGAAATCATGGTAGGCCGAAGTGGTGGACTAGGGAAATAGGCGAGTTCATAAACGAGCGTAATAGAGTGTAATAGAGCGTAATAGATACTTAACGAAGATTTCACTCGAAACGGGGATTATTCCTGAAGACTTCAAATTAGATAACGTTACGCCTATTTTTAAAAAAGGCGACTGTGCAGTAGCTAGCAATTATAGGCCCATTAGCTTAACGTCAATTGTCGGTAAACTTTTGGAATCCATTGTTAGGGATCGTATCATCGATCACTTAGAAAGTAGAGATTTGATTAATAGTAGTCAGCATGGGTTTCGACGCCATAGGTCTTGTTTAACTAATTTGTTAGAATTTTATAACGAAATAGTGCGCGAATACGATAGGCATAGAGCAGCTGACGTTATTTATTTAGATTTTAAAAAGGCGTTCGATACAGTTCCGCATAGGAAACTAATTGCGAAGGTCAAAGCGCACGGTATACGCGGTCAGGTAGATAACTGGTTAGAAGAATGGCTTCGTGCTAGGAGGCAGAGGGTGGTAGTTAATGGTAGTGAATCGGGGTGGATGGATGTAGGTACCGGTGTCCAACAGGGTTCAGTGTTAGGCCCATTGCTATTCGTAATTTACATTAACGACATAGATGTAGGATTGACTAGTAACGTGTCAAAATTCGCGGACGATACTAAAATAGGCGGTAAGGTTGTTAACGAGGACGATAGTAATAGGCTCCAAGACGATGTAAATAGGATTATGGAGTGGACAGATAAGTGGCAGATGCAATTTAACGTAGACAAATGTAAAGTCTTGTATATAGGTTCTCGCAACAATAATTACACGTACACGATGGATGATAGAGAGTTAGCGAGCGTTGACGAGGAAGTAGATTTAGGCGTACGCGTATTTAAGGATTTAAAGGTTACGAACCAGTGCCTGGAGTCTTGCGCAAAAGCTAATAGGATGTTAGGCTTCATAGCGCCTAATTTCGAAATTAAATCGAAGGATATTATATTGCCCCTTTACAAGTCCCTAGTCAGGCCTCATTTAGAATATGCCGTTCAGTTTTGGTGCCCGTATTTGCGTGAGGATATTGATAGGTTAGAAAGGGTTCAGCGTCGTGCCACGAAACTTATTCCGTCATTGCGCAACAAACCTTATGAAGATAGGATTAAAGAGCTAGACATGTATTCACTCGAAACTAGGAGATTAAGGGGGGAGCTTATTGAAGTTTTCAAAATCGTTAATAACATCGATAACGTAAATTTTGACAAATTGTTCAATTTCGATAATAATAATACTCCTAATAACGGATTTGAGTTGCGTGGCAGACGTTTCATTACTAATATCGCTAAAAACTTCTTTACGTTTAAAGTAATTGATAAATGGAATAATCTTCCCGCGTCAGTCGTTCATTCTACCACCGTTAATATGTTTAAGAACCGTCTTGACAGACATTTTAAATTTAAAAGTATTAACGTTGTTTAAAATAAAAAACAAAGTTAGCAACAGGAGCTCTGGTGGTGGTGCTCGAGGATGAGTCTGTTGACGATGAATGCCAGCTTGTGACATGCCAGCGTGTAATGCCAGCAATAAAATTATTAAAAAATTAGACTAACTCGAAAGTAGATGTAGCTCGTAGCGTAAACTAACCCACTTTTTGCTTAACTTTACCTACTTTTTTTTTTCTTATCTCCTTACTTTGCATGTCTGTAACTCTCTTTTCTTGCATGTTTGTAGTTTGCATGGTATGACAGTGAGTTAAGACTGTTTGCATGGTATGATAGTGAGTTAAGACTGTGTTTGCATGGTTTGTAAGCGTTCTTATTTTACTTTTTTTCATCTTTCACCCCTCTCCTATTTTCTCAGACTATTTTTCTGACTTGTCGGCAGTGGCCGGCCGATGATGGTGTCTTTTTTCTCTTTTTCTGAATGAATGTTAACCCACGAGTGATAGGTGTTCCTCCTTACTTAACCCCTTATTCTCTTCTCTTAACCCTCTACTCTTTCCTTTCTCTCGGGCTAACCTTAGAGTGGATCTTAGGGTCTTTGTTAGCCTTAGCTTCTGTAGATCTGTAGATGTCTATTATCTTAATAGTGTTTTCCAGAGTATATTTGTATTATTACTGTGGAGGGATAATGATTTAATCACGATGGACAGATAAACCAATTAATGTTTTTCAGATTTTCCGTTGCATCAATGTGGAGATATTAGCTCTTAACAAGGAATAAATATACAGGGTGTTTGAAAACTTTCTGTACAAATTGTAATGGGGGATAGGCAACACCAAGACAAACCCTTTTCGTCTATAAGTGTATGTCCGCTGACGTCACCATTCGGCGCGAGAGGGCGCCGCTGCAATTGGCTAAAAGGTGAAGTGGGCTAGACTCGCGCTTGCCGCGGGCATTCTTAAATCGGACGTAGTACGCGTAACATGTTTATTTAAAGAAGGCATGTTTATTTAAAGAAGGTGCTGAAAGTTGCGACCGGTAGCATCAATGCATGCCCGACAGCGTCGAAGCATTGACCGACGTACACGTCGAAAGATTCCCGGCATTTCGGGAACAGTTCCAGCGGCGACAGCGATTCTTGCTACGAGGTCTTCTTCTGAGTAAATGGGAGTCTCGTACACGAGGTTCTTCATGTGTCCCCACAGGAAGAAATCGAGGCATGTTAAATCGGGCGATCTCGGTGGCCAGGCTACGGGCCCACCCCGGCCTATCCATCGGTCCCCAAAAGTGGCGTTCAGATAATCCCGCACATCGTTGCTGGAGTGTGCTGGGGCCCTGTCGTGTTGAAACCACATTCGTCTACGAATAGCCACGGGAACATCTTCCAGCAGTTCCGGCAACGTTTCTTCAAGAAATATCCGATAAACCCGCCCGTCGAGTGGGGCAGGCAGCAGCAGGTACGGCCCAATCAACTTGCCATGGACGATACCCGCCCAAACATTGACGGCGAACCGTTCTTGATGAGCATGCACCCGTGTAGCATGTGGATTTGCGTGCGCCCACACGTGAGAATTGTGCATGTTAAACACACCCTCACGTGTGAAACAGGCCTCATCTGAGAACAGCACATAAGCCGGAAAATTAGGCTGCACCGCTGTCTGCTGCAGAAACCAGCGTGCGAATTCCACACGAAGAGGGTAATCCCGAGGTTGTAATGCCTGGACTCTCTGACGATGAAACGGATGTAACTGCTGCTCGTGCAACACTCTCCAGACCAGGTCGTGGTTCACACCGAGGATACGTGCAACACCTCGCGTGCTTGCGCTTGGATTGTCCTCAAATCGCCGTAGGATTTCTTCTTCCATATCAGGAGTGCGCACGTTTCTCTCCCGACCAGTGTCATGCATGTTTGCATGGAATCTTCCAGTTTCTCGCAGTCGCCGATGCAAATGCGCAAACGTTTGGTGGTTTGGCACACGTCTGTTTGGGAAGCGCTGTCGGTACAACCTCACTGCAGCTCTTCCGTTTCCATTGGCAGCCCATACACCATATGCATGTCAGCCATCTCAGCAGTCGTGAAACGCTCCATGTTACGCGTACTACGTCCGATTTAAGAATGCCCGCGGCAAGCGCGAGTCTAGCCCACTTCACCTTTTAGCCAATTGCAGCGGCGCCCTCTCGCGCCGAATGGTGACGTCAGCGGACATACACTTATAGACGAAAAGGGTTTGTCTTGGTGTTGCCTATCCCCCATTACAATTTGTACAGAAATTTTTCAAACACCCTGTATATGTATATACACAATAAAACACCAATTCTTTATTACAACAAATATGCAATGGTTGAGAATGTTTAACTAAATAGTTTATCATACAAAATGATAGTCATACAAAATGCTCAGTTTGCCATAGATTAACATAAATGGCAGAGCTATACCCGGTTCATTGTTAGTATTTGGTCCATGGTTGAGGTCACACCCCTTACTCGGCCAGTCCAGTAGTTTTAGATTTCGCTGCTTCTCGAACCACCACCTAACAATCCTAGCGGTGTGGATGGGAGAGTTGTCGTGCAAATGGATTTTAAATATTAAAAGTAGAATTATATCTCATCCATACGCTTCATCAGTATCCCACTATTCGAGATAGGTTTTACCTCTACGTATTAGGGGTTTCTCTCAGTTAAACGTAATTGTGCGCCGTTATACAAATAATACAGTCTGCAGTTACCCAGAACAAAATCCTGGATAACTGAAAGAGTTAAAGAACAATTTTATGACCATTATTTGTCCCATGTAAATGTGGAAACAGGATATACAAATGCGTGTAATACATAAATCTTACTCTAGTAATAGTATAATATTCTATAACACACAAATACAACATACCTGCGTGAAGATAACACAGGCCTGTGAATGAGAAATTTGTAAGAGATGTTTTCTTACTAACTGATTTTGTATAATTTAACAACGCTGATTTCAAATAAGGTGTCCATTTTTTTCTATCACGTAAGGATTTTCTGTAAACTGGAAGGGAAAAAACAACAACATAAATTAATATTATTTATTTAAATTTATATTAGGAACCTATTTCGCTTTGTTGTACTAATTACAAATGCAAACAACTTTAAAAAGAAAGAAGACTATTAACGTCAATTATATATTCATCTTTATTTGTCCTGAGTTTTCTCGTGAGATCTATGCCTTTTAGTCTCGAATGTACGCGCTGTTCCTTTTATGTAATAATTCTGGAGTATTCCGTTGCAACATCCAGCAGTAATCAGCCATCATGCTGATGTCCCACCTTCCCTAATATCTCTTCTCCATTTCTTTGATGTCTTGGTGAAACCGTTCTCCTTGTTCTTTGCTGAAAGCTCCGAGATTCTCGCGGAAGAAATCTAAGTGTGAATGTAAGAAATGTAATTTTAAACTCATATTACAACCCAATTCTTTGAACTTATTTAGCATGTTGTTCACAATGTTTTGGTAACTTGGGTCTTTGTTGTTTCCCAAAAATTTGCTGATAACATCCTTAAAAGCAATCCACGCTTCTTTTACAAGATTGTTCATTGTTCTTTCAAAGTGTTTATTCAAAGTCAGTTTTCTCATCTGGGGACCAACGAAAATTCCTTCTTTCAATTTTGCTTCCGAAAGAGTTGGGAATTTATCACACAGATACTTAAAACAATCTCCATCTTCGTTCAAGGCCTTAACAAATTGCTTCATCAAGCCCAATTTTATGTGAAGCGGAGGTAAAAGGACTTTCTTCGTGTCAACCAAACTTTCACGTTGAATGTTTTTACAACCAGGTGTCAGGTTGACTCTGCGTGGCCATTCCGTTTTATATCCAGCGCTGAGTTCTTGCTCGGCTATCCCATTCACACAAAAAACATGGAAACTTCGTATAACCTGGTTGTTGACCGAACAACATACAAATCACTTTTAAGTCTCCACAAAGTAGCCAACCGTGTTCTTTGTATTTAATCTTAGCTAGAAGAAGCTCAAGATTTTCGTACGTTTCCTTCAAGTGGACCGAATGAGCCACAGGAACGGATGCATACAAGTTACCGTTGTGAAGGAGGACGCCTTTTAGAATTCTTTTGGAGGAATCAATGAAAAGTCTCCACTCGTTTGGGTCATAGACTGCAGCGCCTGGCTTAAGTATGAGTTCCGAAACATTGTTGCAATATACCAGTGAATTTTCTTAAGAAAAATATTGGATGAATTCTTTATCTCGATTTCTGCACCAGTAAAATGACGTCCCGGGAGAAAGCAAGTTCCTTGCACGAAGTCTGGATCCCAAAATCTCTGAAGAATCCTTCGGGAGACACAAATCTCTTACCAAATCATTAAGTTCACTTTGTGTAAACAATTGGGGTTCATCAGATGTTTCAGTTTGAAAACAATCAATATCATCATTTCCATCGTCGTCAGACACCGAATCAGATGAAGTTATATCAAGAGTATTTGGTTTAGTAGGTACAGGTATACCAGGTCCATGAGCAACAGATCTTATAGCAGACTGAAAGTTTGGATAATAAATTTCCTCTTTATTTTTAGTATTGTAGCCTTGCACGTTACATGAACAAAAATAGCAGTCATTGCTGTGATTTCTAGGCTCACGCCAGACCATTGGAATCCCAAAAGGTAGAGAATCCTTTTCCCCTTTACTCCACAGTGTAAGTTGTTCAACACAAACATTGCAAACTTTATGTGGAGCCCATGATTTGTCTTGATCCCCAAGTTTCATTCCAAAGTACGCATAGTGTGCTTTCCTGACGAAGTTTGTAATATCTCGCCTTTGATTTTTTCACAGTAAATTTTCCATAAATATAACAGAAAATGCTTGGGCTATTTACACACCATATTGTTGCCATAGCGACAAATAAATAAATTTCCAAAGAGAAATATTGTCACCGCGCGCCTTTGAACAATAAAGAACTATAACCTCGCACGCACTAGACCAGGGGTCACCAACCTTTTTTTTGTTCACCGCCCACTTTTACGATTTTTTGAAAATTAAAAAAGCTTATCGCCCACCTTAGATCAAAAAGAATAAATCAACATAATCGATAAAATAAATAATGAAATAAATGTTTAATTACCTTTAATGTGAGCCAACTAGTGGGCGTTACCGCCCAGGTTGGTGACCCCTGCACTAGACAAACTGACTCATCTCGTGGCTTGTCAATCACTTATATATTAGCGGTGCGTTTCTCGAATGTGCTAGAAGACGCTATGACGTCACTTCTGATCTGGAAGCATTTATAGGTAGTAGTTTTTAATCCAAATTTAATTGAGTCAATTTTAATGAAAATTACTTTCATATGTAATATGAAATATGACATTTTGCGTACGTGATGGTGAAAAATGAATATTATTTTCGGAATCAGTGTGCAAAAATTACTATATAAATGATGAAATATTTCGGACAACAAAACCATCGCAGGCCTGTGTAATCTGATCAGGATAGGGCAAGCATATGCGCGTCCAGAAGGCAGCATCACCTCCTCCATGATCTCTATATACTGACCTGCCGTAAACCTCCAGTGAATCTCAGTCAGCTCTCCTAGTCCTTGCAGGTGTATCTATCTCCACACATTCGCCGTCACGTGCCAACTCCGTGACCCTTCGTAAATATTTTGGCGGGCATATCTCGTGTTGTCGTGTCGCCAACAGCGAAGACAGCCGTGAGTTGTTGACGCAAACGTCTTCTCGTCAGAGAAGATAACTCTGCTGCAGTATGCGAGATCCTCATTTATATGCTGGCGAGCAAACGAGAGCCTGGCCAAGAGTACGGTGGTGATATCCTGCTTCAAGCAACCTTCTCCTTACGGTGTCCACTGACACGCCCATATGTAGTGTCTCCCGGATGGCCACTGCGTTGCTGATAGGATCGTTCTGCACTTCGTTGATTATTCTTAGGTCTTCTTCTGGGTTGGTTTTTCTTGATGTTCCACACTTAGGACGATTTAGCAGATTCCCAGTGTCCTTCCGCCTCTGCACCCAGAGTCGAACAGTAGGCTTCGAAATTCCCAGTTCCATGGCTATATCAGCTACAGAGAGGCCTACGTCCCGCATACCAATTATCCGGCCTCGCTATGCAATTTTATCTTGAGCTGGATTTATTTTCAGAGTCGTTGTTCGTCATACGATGTAGAAATATGGTATGGGTATAGATCATGCCAGGAACCATGTCAACACAAACATTAGTATAATATTGTATGAGTTTATAAGTATACAGTATATACTGTAAACGAGGTTAACTTCGCGACAGCAAATTTTCGCGCTTTCATATCCTTGGACGAGTTCGCGGCATCATAATTTCGCAGTCAACAGTTGCTAGTTATAATCTCACAGATTAAAATGACGTCATGAATGACGACATTTATTCTGGACTGTGATTGGTCGAGGTGAGGTCGTATATCAAGGCAAGTTTTACCTCTTGGTATGCGGATAAAGTTTCAGCAGCAATCAACGTAAATTAGGCTGACCATACGTACCGTTTTGAACGGGACAGTACCGTTTTGTATGGGTTTTTGTATGGGTTCTGTCACTGAAGAATAATTGTAAGCTCAATATGTTTATGTACTTACTTTTTCATGAATACAGAATATTACATAACCCCCGTCCCTTTTTTGCCATCCCAATGTCCCGTTTTTGTCTCAAGGAAATATGGTCAGCCTAACGTAAATGAATCTCTCGGTAAGATACTGTAGATTTGAAGCTCTTCACACTGAAACCCATTCATGCTAAATGGATTGTCTCTGCATGAGATAACCTACACAAAAGCAGGAAGACCATTCCGAAGGGTTAGGAAATTAGCGGCATTCATGACATTTTTGTTATAGAGTAATAATACAGTATAATTTAAAATGTTTTTACTGCTTTTACTTTACAATGTTTTATTACAATATACTGAATTTACTTTTCAAGTAAAGTACTTTAATGATTTAAGTTTTATTTTCTTACTATCTTCGAAAGAATAGTTTAAATTGTAAAATTTTCGCCTGCTGGATATTTTCGCCTAAACTATAGCCTACGCGAAAAACGCAAATTTCCTGCAGGCGAACATTTGCATTCACAAGTTTTAAAATGTTTAATTGTAGTAGCTGTTTATATAGATTTGCAGTAATCATAATGGAACCTTATTACTGTATAAGATTAGTAAACTACATGAAGTTCAACGCTGTTCACGATCATATTAATTGTTTATCTTTATGAACAAAGACATTACATTATAATTACCTGCATGTCAATGACTGCACATTCAATTGTCCTTTAGATATATATGTCTGTGTTATATGTTGTTGGACTCGGTTGTACCCCATCCACCCGACCTTCCCCCAGTTCGGATACCTTGACTAACACTGCGGCGTTGCCATATCTACGGAGTCACCTGTGAGGCGAGGAACATGACATATGCGGACAACTACAGTCGAGCTCATTATTCTTACTTTTAAGAACAGATAGCGAAACCTGGCAAATATTTGTTGTGTGTCCTATAAACGGTTGTAACTTTTTATGAATGAATCTCGGGTTTAGCGCTGATTGGTTGACTCATTGCCAAATGTCTTTAGAACATAATTATTTCCATCCATCACTCTGGTTTACATATTACTGAGGAAACATAAATGAATAATTAAATACGAGTATAAAGGAGCAATCCAAAAATAAGCACCCCAAATCAATTTAGGGTGCTTTTTCTTGGATTGGGGTCGAAGGAAGGTGCTTATTCTTGGATTGCTCTAAAATGGGGTTAAAATGGAGTTAAAATGGAGTTAATTACTCTAAAATGGTTAATTGAATGCCTGGTTAGGTTAATTGTACGCCCTTCACGATTGGTTAGGTTAAGTCGTGATATTTTCGCTAGTTTTAACGAAAATATCACGATTTAACCTAACCAATAGTAAAGGGTGTACAATTAACCTAACCGGGCATTCAATTAACCATTTTAGAGCAATTAACTCCATTTTAGCTCCATCTTATTAAAATCTTATTAAAAAAGTGATGTTGTGGGCTAAGTGCGATCAAGCAATGACCTGGACAAAGTTTTGAAGGAATGTTGATGTTAAAATCCTTTAATTTGGATTGAGGTCGAACTGGGGTGCTGTTTCTTGGATTGAGGTCTAACTGGGGTGTTTTTTCTTGGATTTGGGACTTTGGGGTTCATATTCTTGAACTGTTCCAATATAAATTCAAAGAGGGGATATATATTAACAATGAAGAGAATAGAAAAAGGTCTTGTAAAAACTAAAAAAAAAAAATTCTTCGAACGTGATGACAGTGTTCATCGTATTGGCAGCCTGTCATCCTGAACGAACAGAGCCGTTGGTAGGCATTGTTGCACCCTGAGCAAATGTGTTATAACGAAGACAGAGTAAAAACCTGATATATATAAATACATATATTGGCAGTTTATGAATGAAAAAACAATGTTTTGATGCATATTAAATTTTAATAACATTACCAGATTGATGGGTATCTGTAGGTTTCGTACGTCATTGCTTAGAATATCTTTCAACTGGCAAATGGACGACAGTTGAATGGATACTGCTGGTATGGCATTGTTATATCTGGAGCAAACGCTCTCTCCAGATCAGCAACCATTATATACTAATAAAGAGTCAGTGAGAGAAATATTATTCGGAAACAAAGAATGTTTTGTATTGAGGCAGCATCATAAATGCATATACTGTAATTGTTTTGTATTAATAAGTTCCATGTTACAACTTAAGTGTTGAACCACTGCAGCTGTGAGTTGGCGGTCTCTCACCTCAAAGGAGTTATAGAAAATAAAACTATTAGAGTGATTCATATCAACAAACATATAGCCATTTAAACGATGATATTTGACAATTTTGCAAAGGTGTTACACATTCATAATTACCATTGTATTTGAGAGATATTTCATACATGAACACAACAAATTTAATATCTTGTCCAGCCACCGTTGTTGTCTATGACTTCCTGCAGTCGATGTGGAACAAAAGGAATATGATTATACTAGCTGTCGATTCCTCCTCAGCACCTCCCACTCACTAAATGTGTATTGTAAAAGCTGGTAAATTTTGTTTTCGTCCTCGCTGGCAACCATACATTTACAATATCGGCCCATATATTCTCGATGGGATTCACATCACACCCTTACTTGGCAAATCCAGAAGGTCAATATTTCTTTGCTCACAGAACCAGCGTGTGACGATCCGCACTCTGTGATTGGGACCTGTCTTGCATAAAAATGACTCGCTCAGCAAATGGCAGAGCATATGCTCGCACAGAAGAAGGATAACCTCTCCAAAAATTTTTATATATTGGTCTGCAGTAAACCTCCCTTCTATTTTGGTGAGCTTTCCTAATACATACAGATGAATGCATCCCACATGTTACAGGTGACATGACCGCTACGTGCTTCTCATAGATGTGCTCTTGAGTATATCGAGTATTATTCCTCCTCCAACAATGAAGACGGAATTGAGATGTGGAAGAAAAGGTCTTTTCGTCAGTAAATATCACTCGGCTTCAAATGTCAAGTCCTTTGTCAACATGTTGCTGAGCAAATCAAAGTCTATTTTCTCGATGTTGCTGATTTAACTTCTTGATAGCGTCCGATGGTGTAACCCAGATTCATGTAGCCGCCGCCTTACTGTCATTGCCGAAACACAAGCTGCAATTGTTTCCTTATGGCAACAGCATCGGTAAAGGGATGGCTTCGGCAACATCGCAGATCTCCAATCATCCGCAGCAGTTGTCAGTCGAGGTTTCCCCATTCTGCGGTGATCTCGTAGATTCCCTTCCTCTTGCCACTTCTCAACCATTTATAAAGAGTGTTATTAGAAATTCCAAGTTTCTTGCAATTTGAGTTGGAGACAGCCGCTCTCCTTCATGATGATGATTCTTTTCCTTTCAGCAATTTTCTGATGATGATAACCCATTCTGCAGAATAGTTGTTTCGATGAGATTCAGGAATAGTGTAAGCTTATTCTCAGTCACCATACCTGTTAACACCTCTGTCATGACGTCATGTGGTGTCACGTGATGTTAAAAGTCAGATGGAGTTGTTGGAATGCGGAAATAGTTTGGAAAATGATCAATAACCTGCTACACCAGCGGTTCCCAAACTTTTTTTGTGATTACTCCTTTTGGTTAATCGCCAAATGGAAATTACCCTCCTGCAAAAAGCACAGGAAACTTCATTTTACTGAGCATGAGAATAATTATTAAAATTTTAAAAACCTAATACTCATATTTCTATATTTACACAGTGCCTTATGCATAAGTTAAACACATATGATATTGGTCAAAGAATGGCTACAACATTACATAGGAAGCAAGCAAAACGCGTCACCACCAACTACTAGTCTAGTGGGAGGGATGCAACTTTTTCTGGTAAACTAACGCCTGAATTCTGGGTTCAGGTTTTCTCAAGGAGCAGCATAACTCGCCTTCAATGTGCAGTTTGTTCTTTATGAACATCATTACTGAAAAGCCTGCCTCACAACGATAACTTGTCGCAAAAGGCACCAGTACTTTCTTTGCCTCTTCAGCAAGCAAAGGATACTCTACATCCACTTTTGCCCAAAATATCTCGATTTTTTTCTCTGCAAACTCAAACTTCAGAATAAGATCTTGCTGTATTTTCAGGAATTCTGCTTTCAGTTCAGGTGAGTCACTGCTTTTCATGGCGTAATAAGTGAATGGCCTCTTTTGTAAATAGCATGGCTTCGTATTAACCCTTCAAATACGGGAAGCGTATATTAACGTACATTAACGTACATTTAACCCTTTCCCCGTAGCGGAAGGGATAAATATGCTTCTGTACCACATCGACTGCAGGAAGTCCTAGACAACAACGGTGGTTGGACAAGATATTAAATTATTTGTGTTCATGTATAAAATATCTCAAATACAATGGTAATTAGGAATGTGTGACACCTTTGAAAAATTGTCAAATATCATCGTTTAAATGGCTCTATGTTTAGTGATGTGAATAACTCTCATAGTTTTATTTTCTGTAATTCTCTCCTTTGAGGTGAGAGACCGCCAAGAGTCACAGGCTCTCACAGCTGCAGTGGTTCAACACTTTAGTTGTAACATGGAACTTATTAACACAAAATAATTATCTGCTTTAATGATGCTGCCTCAATACAAAACATTCTTCGCTTCTAAATAATATTTCTCTCACTGACTCTTTATTACTATATCAGTGTTGCTGATCTAAAAATAACATTCGCACCGGATATAAAAATGTCATACCAATAGTATCCATTCAACTGTCGTCCATATGCCAATTGGAAGATATTCTAAGCACTGACGTATGAAACCTACTGATATCTATCAATCTGGTAATGTTATAATGTTATTAAAATCTAGTATGCATCAAAACATTATTTTTTATTCATAAACCGCCTATATATGTATTTATTTAAATATCAGGTTTTTGTTCTGTCTTTGTTATAACAAAATATTATCTGAATCTATGTTCAATATTAAATGTAAATAAATAAATAAATAAATGGTTCAATTTGGAATTTGCTCAGGGTGCAAGAATTTCTCCCATCGGCTTGTTCGTTTAGGATTACATGCTTGCCAATACCATGAACACTGTCATCACGTCTGAAGGTTTTTTTTGTTTTTATAAGACTATTTTTTATTCACTTCTTTGCTAATACATACCCCCTTCTTGAATTTATTTTGAATTATTAATTTATGTTTCTTTAGTAATATGTAAACCAGAGTGATGAATAAAAATAATTATGTTCTAAAGACATTTGGCAATGAGTCAACTAACCAATCAGTGCTAAACCCGAGATTCATTCATAAAATGTTACAACCGTTTGTAGTACACACACCAAATATATGCCAGTTGTCGCTATCTGTTCTGAAGAGTGCCCTAAGAATAATGAGCGCAACTGTACATATATATTATTCTCTTTTTACACCTAATCTATATCCTGTACATGTATACATAGAACAATAACACTGTAATTGAAATTTTGTAACAAAATAAAATCTGGACTGTCGGAAAATGAAAAAAAATGTTTTAGTCAACAAAACATTTTTCTCTGCACAATATGAAAAATTTATTGAGCCCTTTATCGCCCAACGACATTTTTGCTGGCTTTACTTTTTTTCACCTACTCTTCCTTCGTAAATTATTCAAGGTCAAATCTTATTTTAATTTCTTATGTTCTGTTGTTAATTTTGGTTTCGTATCTACAGTACAATTTCAGAGTTCAGTTGCATAATGTTTGATAAATTCAATGAAGAAACAAATTCTATTTTGACCTGAACTGAATCAGAAGGCAAATTAAGTTCCCACTTTAACAACTATCGTAGTGTCCTCTTCTTGTGTTGTGTGTCGTGAGCAACCATTTCAGGAGCGTATTGTACTTGTCTTATCTGCTTCCTTACACACACCATGGCGTTCTGAAATTTCAAATACTGAAACACTTGCTTCACACAGTAAGCAGCCCTTGCATTCCTGCTGTAGTTAGGGGATGTTAGAAAGTAATCTCAAATTTAATAAAATTTATGAATGTTCCAACATCCTTTTGGAGCAAGGGTCGATGAAACAAGCTCATTTTTTGTGTCGTTTTTATATTCAGTGACTTCCCTAAATTTATAAATAGAAGAAATGTCTTTGCTCATTCGCAAAAGAAACGCCAATAATTTGAGACATATTAAGAGATGTTTCTATAGTACAGAGTTGTGCATACTAGGGGGGGGAGGCAAACTTTAGTGAACCACCAAAGTAGATGTGATATACATGTTTTAATCGTTAATTTCAATGTGATTTTAGATTAGTAGCTGAAGGTGATGATTGCTGGTGTCGTCGGAAATAGTGAAGAACAACGGTGTGGTAGGCCGAATTCGAGCAAATGCTTATCGAGAAGCAATGGAAGCGGGTGCAACTTTCATCAGTCGGAAATACATGGCCCAAAAACTTTATCATAGTGAAAGATCGGTGAATGACAATCGAAAGAAGGGGTACGACTCATGTTTTACAAAATTTTACAAGGCAGATCCGAAAAACTAGGAGAGTAAAGACATTGTGAAACTGAAAGAAGTGGTAAAAGGCTACGAAGCTGCACTCAAGTTGCCAAAATAATTTTGGAGACGCGAAAGAAGACTATTGACTAGTCTAGTCAACGATTCAACAATATCGCATAACGCCAAATCCAATGATTTCCCCAACCAGCATCGAGAATGAACTTTGGTTTTGCGATCATATGTGTCAGTGGGGATGAAGATGATTTCATGCACCTGGCACAAAGTGATGAATTCTTTATTTGTATTGTTCGTCGGCCAAATTATCAAAAAGACAGTGTCGTCACTTTCCTTGGAAGATATAGAAGACCATTATCAACAGATTTGTAAAAAACGTCGTTGCTTTGGGATATTCATTTGCTTTACTGCTATCAAAACGATGTGTGATCTAAGAAGGCGGTTCATGGGCTGGTGCATATTATCGGCAGACTATTCTTGTAGAAAATGTCATTCCATTTCTTTCGGAACCTCAAAATGTAATAGACACCTCGGAAGTGGTTTATCTTCATGATAGTCCCCATGCTACGGTGCAAATGACACTGAACAACTTCTGAGAGACTCGGGAATTGATTTCTTTGATCGGACTCAATAACTAGGAAATTCTTCTGATCTGAATAGCAGAACAATTTGAAG
>JAJOZX010002858.1:0-157500 GCA_023014485.1 Bathynomus jamesi
ATCCCTACGGTCATAGAATAATACCTTTTGATAATGGTAATATTTTGGATAATATTGTCGTTAGTGAAGGGGAAGTAATGCGCTATATTGATAAAATGAAAACGCGTAAATCACCGGGTCCGGATTCCATATATCCCATACAACTAAAAGAATTAAAAGATAGCATTGTTGTGCCGCTAACAAAGATTTTTAATGCGTCTATTCTGAGGGGTGCGTACCAGATAATTTCAAGTTAGCGAACGTAACACCTATCTTTAAGAAAGGCGATAAAGGTGCGGCGGGAAATTATAGGCCAATCAGTTTAACGTCTGTTGTAGGTAAGCTACTGGAATCAATAATTAGGGATCGTATAGTCGAACACTTAGAAGTGCATAATCTGGTCAGAAATACGCAGCACGGTTTTAGGCGAAACAAATCTTGCTTAACTAATCTTTTAGAATTTTTCCAAAGGTGGTTAACGTTTACGATAGACATCGGGCGTTGATGTAGTGTATTTAGATTTTCAAAAAGCGTTGACACCGTGCCGCACAAAAGACTGATTGAAAAAACTAAGCTCATGGAATCAGGGGTGTAGTAATAAATTGGCTAGAAGAATGGTTGCGAGGCAGGAAACAGAGGGTGGTCGTTGATGGAGCGGAGTCGTGTTGGGCTAATGTAGCGAGTGGCGTTCCTCAGGGTTCTGTATTGGGCCCCTTGCTTTTTCTTATATATATTAACGATTTAGATGTCGGCCTAGTCAGTACAGTTTCAAAGTTTGCGGATGACACGAAGCTGGGTGGTAGGGCGATTAATGACGAAGATAGAGGTAAAATTCAGGAAGATCTGAATAAAATCGTTGTTGGTCAGTCACATGGCAAATGAGATTTAACGTGGATAAGTGCAAAATTATGCATATAGGTTCGCGTAACGGTAATTTTGCGTATAGTATGTCAGGGAAAGATTTAACAAGAGTAGAGCAGGAAAAAGATTTAGGAGTTATAGTCACTGGTGATTTAAAAGTAGCGAAACAAAGTACAGCGGCGGTCAATAAGGCGAACAAAGTGTTAGGTTTTATAGCTCGAAATTTTGAGTACAAATCGCGCGATATTATAGTTCCTCTTTATAAATCATTAGTTAGACCCCATTTGGAGTACGCGGTCCAATTTGGAATCCGCATATGCGCAAAGATATAGACAAAATCGAAAGAGTTCTAAGACGAGCAACTAAGATGATTCCGTCTCTTAGGTCAAGTCGTACGAGGATAAGCTTAAAGAGTTAAAATTGACTACACTCGAGACTAGGAGGTTAAGGGGTGATCTAATCCAGGTTTTCAAAATTATGAATGGGTTGATAACGTAGATAGAGATAGCTTTTTCGAAATATTCAATATAATAGGACTAGAAATAACGGGTGTAAGTTGACAAGTAGAAGGTTCGAGACAGCAGTTGCGAAAACTTTTTACGCATAGAATAGTAAATAGCTGGAATAGTTTGCGGTAGAAGTAATTAGTAGCACGTCTATAAACATGTTTAAGAATCGATTGGACGCGCATGTTGATAGAAAGGGTATAGTTTAAGGTAGTAAAATTAAGGCTTTGTGGGGATAGATCCCACAGCTCAACACAAGTGTTGTGGGATATAGGGAGGCAGCGTCTTGGGTTAGGGGATACTCTCTGTCCTTACACACCCATTTAAAGAGATTCCTCTGCCGAGCGGTGCCCCCCATAGTACTGTGAGGTATTGAAAGACTCATGATCTTCACTTGCCCCACAAACACCTTTAAATGGGAGACCCATAATGGGTGCACACACATTTCTACATTACTGTACAGTCTTTACAGCCACACCTACACTTTTCCTCGTATGTGTATACACAATACACGATTACGAACACAGTAGGTAGACCAGCCATGAGTGGATCCTAGGGTCTTTGTTGGTCTGAAACATTATAACATTATATATATATATATTATATATATATATATATATATATATATATATATATATATATATATATATAATATACACATATATATATATATATATAATATATACACACACGAGTGGTGTTGCAGTGCACATCTTCAAAAGATTAGACGCCTGGCTCAGAACAATACCAATGAGCCGGGCGTACCTAGCTATGTGAGGTGGGAGAGTACAAGAAACCAACTCACTACTTCACCAGGCCAATTCGAGAGGAGGGGCGACAAGCTTGACCTTCGTGAAATGAGGAATCATCGCGCGTAATATTTGAAAGGTTGAAAGGTAATATATATATATATATATATATATATATATGATGAATAAAACCACGAAGGGAAAAGAAACACAAAGTGGTGCTGAAGCGCTTTCGTCTAATGACATCCTCAGGAACACTCGAGTGAAAGGAGAGTTCAAGACAATATATAGGTTACAAAAATAAACATATATATATAATATATATATATATATACTAAGTATAGAAATAAAAATTGTGGGAGGGGCAAACACATTTGTACGGAAAAATGACAATTTTAGCACTTTGCCCGAAATTCAACATAAATTCAAATGCCTTGTTTCCAGCCAATTTTTTATAGTTATTGTCTGAATGGTAAACAGGTCACAAAAGAATAAAGAAATAAAAATAAATATAAATTGGAAAAAATTACAAAATAATGCCTTAGTGATATGTACGTCATAACCGAAATAAACATAAAGAAATAAACCAACAGATAAAAAAAACAAAAATTGCAAGTGGAGTCTGCAAATTCAAGCTCAAAAGGAAAGTTTACAATCAATATAATAGATGATGCCAAAATGATATATGTCACAAAGAAATAAACCAAAAAAAATTAATAAATTGAAAAATAAATTGTAAGAGAGGCACCCAAATTTATAAGGGAAAAAATTACCAAAGGTTTTTTTAGTTATAGTCTGAATCATGCATACTATGGTCACAAACGAATAAAACAGTACAAGTAAATATAAATTGGAAAACAAAATGATGCCTAGATGATATATAAAGAACTATAAAAATATATACGACATATACAAGGTATATATACGAAAAATAAACGCAATATACATAAAGGAATATACATAAGGGAAAAATTACCAAAGGTTTTTATAGTTATTGTCTGAAAGATCCATAGGTCACAAAAGAATAAAGAAATAAAATAAATATAAATTGGAAAAATTAGAAATAATGCCTCAATGATATATAGACCAAAAAAATAAAAAAATAAGAAATACGTACAACTACACATGTACACAGACGTGTTTTATCGAGTGTCCAGTATTACCAATTGAATAAGTGGTTTTCGTTGGTGTTTTAAAAAAAATAGTGTTCGGTGCATTCTTAACTAAATTACTTCGTGCTACTAATCATTCATTAACGAATATATTTCATTTATTGACGTTATTCAGGACTATATTATTTGATCAAACCAAGGCTACTGCACGTGGCTTGCCTTGTTTGTTTTGAAATCTATCAAAACGTGGAGTCAAGGTTCATTTTTCCTTCCTTCGAGAGGTCAGGTAGAGTGTGGTCACAAACCGTGTGAAAAAAAGGAAAAAAGTCGGGTCGAATCGCGGACAGATAAGTATTATAAATACTCTTCTTTTACAGATCTTTTGTCGGTAGCTTAATCACTATATTCATTTAGTATAAATTTCTGTTACAAGAACCTGTCTTTGCGTTTCAAGAACGCGATAGACCTACGTTGTAATTTATTAATTTTCAAACGCTCGTTTTTTTTTTTTAACCAATTAAAAGCATGGCACCCCCGTCAAGTACATGCAGTCGCTGTGAAGGGAAATTTGCTGCTTACGCGTTTACAATGGCTAATAATAATGAAGTTAGTTTGCAGGTGGTACTCAAGCATGGAAGTCCTGAGGAACGAGTTAGAACGTGAGAAGGAGGCCAGGGTAAGGCTTGACGAAAACGTGATGCTCCTGACGGCAAAATTAGAATCCCTTGAGACTCCAGTTACGACCCCTCCTGCCTCAGTTTCTACTAATAATATAAATAGTATTAATAGCCCTCTCTCTTCCCCTAGTTCCCAACCCTTCGTTCGAGTGCGTAATGGAGCCCCATTGAGAAAACCTAAGACATGTCTACCAGTAATAACAAACAATAAGTTTTCTGTTTTAGGTTTCGAGATGCTGATGAACCGGAAATACGACTCGTTGGCGATTCCATTGTTCGAGGGCAGCTCGAGGAATTCTGTGGGAGAAACCCTCGTCGTAGGCGCCGTTACTGCTACCCTGGTGCAAGGGTGGAGGATATAACTAATAGTGTTGACCAATTTACAGACGGTACCTCCGAGGACACAACGTATGTTATTCATGTCGGTACTAATAACGTTTTAAATTCTAGATCGGAAGAACTGCTGGCTAGGTACAGGGACTTACTAGAGCGATTAAAGGAAAAAACTAATAAGATTGTTTTAACAGGTATACTTCCTCGAATTATCCACGTAACGATTTCTACAGCAAGGCGACCTATATTAACAATAACCTAAAGTCTCTTTGCCAACAGGAAGGAGTGCATTTTGCGAATTTTTGGAACAGTTTCTACGGCAGGAGGGACTTGTTCCTCGGAGATGGACTTCATCTTAATGACGTTGGAGCTGCGCGTTTAGGAAGACTATTTCATAATACTGTCTCTTCTTTTCAGGCTGCCGTAACTCGAACGGTCCCAGCGTAAATTCCACAAATTTCCCCTGCGCTCGCGAAGGTGTCGCAATTACAAACAATTTGAAGGTTCTATCCTTAAATGCTCGTAGCCTACGAAATAAAAAAACGAATTTTTTTCTTTAATTGCTTGTAAAGACTATGATATAATTGCGATAAATGAATCGTGGCTTAGCACTGAAACTCGTGACTTTGTAGGGGAGTATCAAATTAAAGGTTATAGACTTTTTGTTAAAAACAGAATAGGTAGGCGAGGAGGCGGTGTTATGTTGTATATCAAAGATAATATTGCGAACGTTATAGAAGTAAAGCACACAATTCCAGAACCGATAGATTCGACTATAGCAGAACTTAAATTGAACGATTTCAAACTTGTTGTTGCGGTTATATATAGGCCCCCTAATCAAACAGCTGATACGGACGAAGCGTTATATCGTGAACTAAAGAGAATAATCGGTAGTGAGCAGGCTTTAGTTATGGGTGACTTTAATTGCGCCAACGTGAATTACGATACAATGCAGGGAGACGCGGAAGGTAATCGTTTAGTTAATTTTCTCGAGGATAGCTTTCTTATTCAAAAGGTTGGGGAACCTACGAGGTTGGACAGTATTTTAGATTTAGTAATAACTACGGATGATAGGCTAATTACTGATCTTCAAGTAATAGAACCGTTAAGCAATAGCGATCACAATATGGTAGAGTTTGTCCTCTCAGTAAGTCACTCGAAACCAGCTAACTCGACTAAAATTCCTAACTTCCAGCACGCAGACTTTAGTAAATTTCGAAATAAATTGTCACACGTCAATTGGGAAAACGTAATGGGGAACTCCAACGCAAAACTAATGTGGGAATCGTTCGAAACAGTATTTAGGACTATAAATGAGGAATGTGTACCGTACAAAATTAAGCGTGCGAAAGTAAACAACAAGCCCTTGTGGTTTACTTCTAGAGTAGGAGACATTATAAAGAGTAGAGATAGGGCTTATAGGCTACATAAGTGCGATAAAGACAATTTGTGGTTACGAAACAACTACATATCTCTAAGGCGTGAAGCGAAAAGTGTAATAAAAAAGTCCAAGCGCGAATTTGAAATCTCCATAGCTCGTGACGGTAAAGAAAACCCCAAGCGATTCTTTCAATACGTCAATAATAGAAATCCAGTAAAAAGTCTTGGGGCCTTTGAAAAATGTAAACGGAGATCTAGTTTCTGAAAACAAGGAAATGGCTACCTTGCTAAACGAATTTTTTACGTCAGTTTTTACTATAGAAGATGTAACGAATATCCCTACGGTCATAGACATAATACCTTTTGATAATGGTAATATTTTGGATAATATAGTGGTTAGTGAAGGGAGGTAATGCGCTATATTGATAAAATGAAAACGCGTAAATCACCGGGGCCGGATTCCATATATCCCATACAACTAAAAGAATTAAAAGATAGCATTGTTGTGCCGCTAACAAAGATTTTTAATGCGTCTATTTCTGAGGGGTGCGTACCAGATAATTTCAAGTTAGCAAACGTAACACTATCTTTAAGAAAGGCGATAAAGGTGCGGCGGGAAATTATAGGCCAATCAGTTTAACGTCTGTTGTAGGTAAGCTACTGGAATCAATAATTAGGGATCGTATAGTCGAACACTTAGAATTGCATAAACTAGTTAGAAATACGCAGCACGGTTTTAGGCGAAACAAATCTTGCTTAACTAATCTTTTAGAATTTTTCCAAAGCGTGGTTGACGTTTACGATAGACATCGGGCGGTTGATGTAGTGTATTTAGATTTTCAAAAAGCGTTTGACACCGTGCCGCACAAAAGACTCATTGAAAAAACTAAGGCTCATGGAATCAGGGGTGTAGTAATAAATTGGCTAGAAGAGTGGTTGCGAGGTAGGAAACAGAGGGTGGTCGTTGATGGAGCGGAGTCGTGTTGGGCTAATGTAGCGAGTGGCGTTCCTCAGGGTTCTGTATTGGGCCCCTTGCTTTTTCTTATATATATTAACGATTTAGATGTCGGCCTAGTCAGTACAGTTTCAAAGTTTGCGGATGACACGAAGCTGGGTGGTAGGGCGATTAATGACGAAGATAGAGGTAAAATCCAGGAAGATCTGAATAAAATCGTTGATTGGTCAGTCACATGGCAAATGAGATTTAACGTTGATAAGTGCAAAATTTTGCATATAGGTTCGCGTAACGGTAATTTTGCGTATAGTATGTCAGGGAAAGATTTAACAAGCGTAGAGCAGGAAAAAGATTTAGGAGTTATAGTCACTGGTGATTTAAAAGTAGCGAAACAAAGTACAGCAGCGGTCAATAAGGCGAACAAAGTGTTAGGTTTTATAGCTCGAAATTTTTAGTACAAATCGCGCGATATTATAGTTCCCTTTATAAATCATTAGTTAGACCCCATTTGGAGTACGCGGTCCAATTTTGGAATCCGCATATGCGCAAAGATATAGACAAAATCGAAAGAGTTCAAAGACGAGCAACTAAGATGATTCCGTCGCTTAGGTCAAAGTCGTACGAGGATAGGCTTAAGGAGTTAAAATTGACTACACTCGAGACTAGGAGGCTAAGGGGTGATCTAATCCAGGTTTTCAAAATTATGAATGGGTTCGATAACGTAGATAGAGATAGCTTTTTCGAAATATCTCAATATAATACGACTAGAAATAACGGGTGTAAGTTGACAAGTAGAAGGTTCGAGACAGCAGTTGCCAAAAACTTTTTTACGCATAGAATAGTAAACAGCTGGAATAGTTTGCCGGTAGAAGTAATTAGTAGCACGTCTATAAACATGTTTAAAAATCGATTAGACGCATATGTTGATAGATTGGGTATAGTTTAAGGTAGTAAAATTAAGGCTTTGTGGTGATAGAACCCACAGCTCAACACAAGTGTTGTGGGATATAGGGAGGCAGCATCTTGGGTTAGGGAATACTATGTCCTTACACACCCCATTTAAAGAGATTCCTCTGCCGAGCGGTGCCCCCCATAGTACTGTGTGGTATTGAAAAACTCATGATCTTCACTTGCCCCACAAACACCTTTAAATGGGAGACCCAAAATGGGTGCACACACATTTCTACATTACTGTACAGTCAAAATTTACCACCTTATACATTACAATATATATACTTAGGATAACAATGGGATAACTCTGACAAATGTCCTACGTACACTTTTACTCTGGACATGACACTCCTATTAAGAAGGCCATATTTTCCTCAATGTTTCTCCGCGCTCTTAGGATCGCCAGTCCGGAATACATCGATGCCGAATTGGAAAATATAAACGGTATTGGAAGTGAGCTGTGTTACCCATCTGCCTTCATGGAATCTTGTCTTAATAAGGCTAAACGAACCTTCTATCGTGTGAATAATAACACTCGCACTTTGTCAAAGAATATTTTAGTTCTTCCATTTTTCCCGGGCTTCTTAGGCATTGCTAATGTACTTAAACTTTTGGATATAAGTGTAGTTTTTTCACATAATATTGTGAAAAACATCATAGCAAAAAATAGCCCTACCAATAATTTAGGCATTATCTATAAAATTGGGTGTAAGCAATGTGATTCCTTTTATATAGGTCAGACGGGAAAGGATTTGCAAACGCGTGTAAAACAGCATCAATATTCCGTTAGAACAGGACAGTTGTACAGTGCCCTTTTTGTCCATTTGTCAGAGTTTTCCCATTGTATTGATTGGAATAATGCTTCAGTTTTGTTTCACTCTAGCAACATTGTTAATAGAAATATTCTTGAGTCTGCTATAATTCAACTTACAAATAACTTTAACATGAGTAAAGGTCTGTTTCAACTCGATCCCGTTGCTCTAAATTCCTTCAGAATGGATTTAAACAAAAATGGCAGGTTGCTAAACCTTTGGTAAAAATTTGTTTTTTGTCTCTTTTTCCTTATAAATTTGTGTTTCTCTTACAATTTTATTTTTCAATTTATTGTTGTATGCGTATTTCTTATATATATATATATATATATATATATATATATATATATATATATATATATATATATATATATATTGGTTATGCGGGTGTATATGTGTACATGTGTAGTTGTACGTATTTCTTATATATATTTTTTTTCTTTATATATCATTGAGGCATTATTTGTAATTTTTTCAATTTATATTTATTTTTATTTCTTTATTCTTTTGTGACCTACGGATCTTTCAGACAATAACTATAAAAACCTTTGGTCATTGCAGTTATGATATATATATATATATATATATATTCCTTATATATTGCGTTTATTTTTCGTATATATACCTTATATATGTCGTATATATTTTTATAGTTCTTTATATATCATCTAGGCATCATTTTGTTTTCCAATTTATATTTACTTGTACTTTTTTATTCGTTTGTGACCATAGTATGCAAGATTCAGAAAATAACTAAAAAAACCTTCGGTAATTTTTTCCCTTATAAATTTGGGTGCCTCTCTTACAATTTATTTTTCAATTAATTTATTTTTCAATTAATTAATTTTTTTTTTATTTCTTTATTTTATTTCTTTGTGACATATATCATTTTGGCATCATCTACTATATTGATTGTAAACTTTCCTTTTGAGCTTGAATTTGTAGACCACTTACAATTTTTGTTTTTTTTATCTGTTGGTTTATTTCTTTATGTTTATTTCGGTTGTGACGTATATATCACTAAGGCATTATTTTGTAATTTTTTCCAATTTATATTTATTTTTATTTCTTTATTCTTTTGTGACCTGTTTACCATTCAGACAATAACTATAAAAAATTGGCTGGAAACAAGGCATTTGAATTTATGTTGAATTTCGGGCAAAGTGCTAAAATTGTCATTTTTCCGTACAAATGTGTTTGCCCCTCCCACAATTTTTATTTCTATACTTACTATATATATATATATATATATATATATATGTTTATTTTTGTAACCTACTGCATATATTGTCTTGAACTCTCCTTTCACTCCAGTGTTCCTGAGGATGTCATTAGACGAAAGCGCTTGAGCACCACTTTGTGTTTCTTTTCCCTTCGTGGTTTTATTCATCATAAATATTTTTCACGTGTCACTTTCGTGAAATATTTTTCATATATATATATATATATATGGGATGAATTTCACAATCAAACACGTGAAATGAATGAATGATGCAACCCCACAAAGTGTGGGTTTGCATTTTTATATATATATATATATATATATATATGATGAATAAAACCACGAAGGAAAGGAAACACAAAATGGTGCTCAAGCGCTTTCGTCTAATGGCATCCTCAGGAACACTGAAGTACATAAAAAGGTTAAGCCTATATATAGGTTACAGAAAGAAAAAAAAAAAAAAATAAATAACATACATACATACACACACACATATACATATATATATATATATATACATACATATCTATATACAAATACATACATACATACATACATACATATATATACAATAAACAGAGAAGTAAAAATAAAAATAAAAAATTAAAACCTTAAAGGATTACCAGTGAGGCGTACAGATTTGTAAGGAAAAATATCGATTTTTAGCACAAGATCAAATGGATTATAAAAATACAAATTTATACTGGAACTCTGCCGGGTTTTAACACACTGCTGCCTATGGTCAGGTTTCGATATATAAAAAAATAATAAAATGCAAATTAAAAGTTAATCGATTTTTAGCACAAGATCAAATGGATTATAAAAATACAAATTTATACTGGAACTCTGCCCGGGTTTTAACACACTGCTTATGGTCAGGTTTCGATATATATAAAAAAAATAAAATGCAAATTAAAAGTTAATAAAGTAGAAGACAAGTTTACCAAAGATTTAATGTTTTACCCTTCTTATCTAAATCTGTTATATATATATATATATATTAATATATATATATATTATATATATATATATATGTGTGTGTGTATGTATGTTATTTATTTTTTCTTTTTTCTTTCTGTAACCTATATATAGGCTTAACCTTTTTATGTACTTCAGTGTTCCTGAGGATGTCATTAGACGAAAGCGCTTGAGCACCATTTTGTGTTTCCTTTCCTTCGTGGTTTTATTCATCATAAATATTCTTCACGTGTTACTTTCGTGAAATAATTTTCATATAATGACCACGCGTTCCTTCGGCTTGCTGTTCCCTCTCTTGTCTCCGTTTGTGTCCGTGTTTTCTTCTACATTAATGAAGGGGCATGCAATTCGTATCCGACGGAAGTTTCTTACTAAGTGTCTGGAGGAGCAAGTTCTTCCCAAATCCCTGGTTCCGATTCGCCTCAGACAAATTGACGACCATCCGTTCAACAACTTCAGCAGATTAATTTTAAAGAAACATATTGAAGTCACCAGACAAAATGAGTGGTCCGCCTTCAAAAATGTAAACATCGCCAAACATAATTTTGTGACCGTTATTCCCCAACCGTGGATCCAACCTTTGTTTGATGAAATTTACGAGTTGCGTCGGAGAACTACTTCACTTCGTAACCTTTTTGATCGAAAAATTAAAAGTCTCATTCGAGATAGTCAGTGGAGTAAAAAAGCAAGCTCAAAGTGTGTTTTGAACCTTTCTTCGAAAAACATTAGTGACGATGCAAAAAGTGCCCTTGGATATGGTATGTCCTTTTTATTGTTAAAAAAACCTTCGGCTTTAAATTTGTTACAGTCTCGCGTGTTTTGAAAAACAGTGTAATCTCCCTCAGTATTTGTTTAACATAGTTAAAGGCCTCGTTTATAGTGCGGCGAATGGTAATTACGAAGATAACTTTCCTAAACGTTTTCGCAATAGCCTCTCACAATTAAAAAAAGATGGGGAGCTCCATATTACTAAAGCAGACAAGGCTAACACCATAGTTATTATGGACAAAGTGGACTACATCGGAAAGATGAACGAGCTTCTCCAGGACCCCGCCACATACACCAAACTTAGGAAGAACCCGCAGGATGACGTCATCAAATAATTTAATAGTGGCTTGAAACGCCTTCTCAAAGATCATAAGGACTTAATTCCGCTTTTCATGTGCACTTCACCTGCTCTGCCCTACCTTTACGGTCTTATTAAAACCCACAAACCTGGTAACCCTATGCGCCCTATTATTAGCTCGGTGGGCTCTATTACTTATAAACTCTCCAAATGGCTTGTCAAAGTCTTGTCCCCCATTCTCGGAACTATCTCTGATTCACATGTAAAAAATTCCATGGATCTTACGGAAAAATTGAATAATGCACGTACTGAAATAACGATAAATTGATCAGTTTTGATGTTTGTTCATTGTTTACAAAGTGCCGATTGACGATATGCTTGACTTTCTCTCCCAAGAATTACATAAGTATGACCTGCCACTACCTTCACACATTGTTTTGGAACTCATTAAGCTTTGCATGAAAGACTGTAAATTCACTTTCAATAACGAGTATTATCAACAAGTTTTTGGGATGGCTATGGGCAACCCCTTATCGCCCCTCCTCTCCAATATTTATATGGAGTTTTTCGAAATTACCTATATTCCGAGAATCCTGGGGGTTGGCATCCCTTGGTTGCGGTACGTCGACGATATTTTGTGTATCTGGCCCATGAATCGTGACCTGGATAGCTTCCTCCTTCAGTTAAATGATCAAGTCCCCTCCATTAAGTTTACTTTAGAAGTTGAGCAAGACAATTCAATCCCATTTTTGGATGTGCGTGTACATAGGGAAAGCCCAGGTTTTAAGTTTAGTATCTATCGGAAAACGACAAACAATTTGTCCTACGTACACTTTTACTCGGGACATGATACCCCCACTAAGAAGGCCATATTTTCATCAATGTTTCTCCGCGCCCTTAGGATCGCCAGTCCGGAATACATCGATGCCGAATTGGAAAAAATCAACGGTATTGGAAGTGATTTGTGTTATCCATCTGCGTTTATGGAATCTTGTCTCAACAAGGCAAAACGAACTTTCTATCGTGTCAATATTAACACTCGTACTTTGTCAAAAAATATTTTAGTACTTCCATTTTTCCCGGGCTTTTTAGGCATTGCTAATGTACTTAAACTTTTGGATATTAATGTAGTATTTTCATATAACAATATTGTGAAAAATATCATAGTAAAAAATAGCCCTACCAATAAATCAGGCATTATCTATAAAATTGGTTGTAAACAATGTGATTCCTTTTACATAGGTCAGACGGGAAAGGATTTGCACACACGTATAAAACAGCATCAATATTCCGTTAGAACAGGACAGTTGTCCAGTGCCCTTTTTGTCATTTGTCAGAGTTAGCCCACTGTATTGATTGGAATAATGCTTCAGTTTTATTCCATTCAAGCAACATTGTTAATAGAAATATTCTTGAGTCTGCCATTATCCAACTTTGAAATAACTTCAACATAAGCAAAGGTCTTTTTCAACTCGATCCTGTTATTTTGAATTCCTTTAAAACAGATTTAGATAAGAAGGGTAAAACATTAAATCTTTGGTAAACTTGTCTTCTACTTTATTAACTTTTAATTTGCATTTTATTTTTTTATATATATCGAAACCTGACCATAAGCAGTGTGTTAAAACCCGGGCAGAGTTCCAGTATAAATTTGTATTTTTATAATCCATTTGATCTTGTGCTAAAAATCGATTAACTTTTAATTTGCATTTTATTATTTTTTTATATATATCGAAACCTGAACATAGGCAGCAGTGTGTTAAAACCCGGGCAGAGTTCCAGTATAAATTTGTATTTTTATAATCCATTTGATCTTGTGCTAAAAATCGATATTTTTCCTTACAAATCTGTACGCCTCACTGGTAATCCTTTAAGGTTTTAATTTTTAATTTTTAATTTTTACTTCTCTGTTTATTGTATATATATATGTATGTATGTATGTATGTATAATTGTATATATTTGTATATATAGATATGTATGTATATATATATATATGTATATGTGTGTGTGTATGTATGTTATTTATTTTTTCTTTTTTTCTTTCTGTAACCTATATATAGGCTTAACCTTTTTATGTACTTCAGTGTTCCTGAGGATGTCATTAGACGAAAGCGCTTGAGCACCATTTTGTGTTTCCTTTCCTTCGTGGTTTTATTCATCATAAATATTCTTCACGTGTTACTTTCGTGAAATAATTTTCATATATATATATATTATATATATATATATATATATATATATATACGCCGGGTGTCCCATTCGAAATGAAACAACTTTGAAACCTTATAATTTTTTATTGAATAAAGCAAACAATGTAATATTCATACAGTAAATAGTCAATGTCATAAAGTTTCATATGATCTATGTGAATTATAACATTTAGATACATTAGATACATTATTGTATGCATTCAATATGTGCACCATTTGTAGCAAGGACCAGGTCACAACAGTATTCAATTTCCCTCCACACGTTGCCTAGCATCTCAGGGGTTACAGAGTCCACCGCTTCTGTGATGCGCTCTTTCAGTTGAACGAGGAATCTGCAGTTCGACACTGGCACGACGGATGGACTTTCTCGGGCTACTACCAAACGCGCCGCGTATTCGTTCAACATCTTCCGATCTTGTTCGCCCTCCAAAGTGTTCCTTTAGAACACTGCCAGTCTCCTCAAATTTCTTGGTCCATGCATATAGGTCTCTTCTGGTGGGTGGTTCCTTGTGAAATGTTGTACGGAATCGCCGTTGCACCAGAGTAGGGGACTTCAACTCAGCCATCCATAACACACATTTCGCTTTTTTTTGTGGGGTAAACATAATTCAATCTGAAACACACAAAAAAACATTATGACAAAAACCTATGCATATGGTGTAGTAACTGGCAAAGTTTCAACATTCTCACATTAATACTTTAAAAATTACAGAGTTTCAAAGTTGTTTCATTTCGAATGGGATACCCGGTGTGTGTGTGTGTGTATATATATATATATATATATATATATATATATATATATATATATATATATATATATATATATATATATATATATATATATATTCTGCACTTCGGACTGCGGATGTTATGCGGATATTTCCTCTAATAAATTATGCAATTTACAATTAAATTAGCTTATAAAGTAGCTTATTAGGCCCAGTCATGCACATTTCATGTAAAGTATTAATTATTAATGAACAAACAAATATATAAACCTCAAAATATAAATACCTGGTAACACAGAAAATTGAATGAAACTTGTTTCATTGAATTTTCTGCGGCTGAAACTCTTGAGAAAGTTATTTTTATCATAATGAAAACATTAATATTAATTTTAATTCTTATGCATTGCCTGTCATAATAGTAATATCACGAAATTTGAAAAATTATACCATATACGGTATTCATAATTCTATATTATATTGATAGATTAACTAAATATCCGCATCCGCATCCGCGGATACTGAAATTAAAAATCCGCATCCGCAGATGTTGAAAAACTGACATCCGGTCCACCACTAACATATATATATATATATATACACATTTAACTGCAATGACCACACAGTATATTAATGTATAGAAACGACGTAAGTATAGAGGAGCGTTCTGCACACGAGGAAGAGAAATAACGAACAAATGAAAAATGAGGTGAACCGCCCGGGAATCGAACCCAGGGCCTTCCGATTACCGGTCGGATGCGCTACTATTACACCACGGACCTCGATCAGTCATAAGTCGAAATTCTCCTACATAGGGCAGAAACCAATGCCCTGAGAGGGCACCCTCGCAAATTGTGAATATGTACATTTAACTGCAATGACCACGCAGTATATTAATGTATAGAAACGACGTAAGTATAGAGGAGCGTTCTGCACACGAGGAAGAGAAATAACGAACAAATGAAAAATGAGGTGAACCGCCCGGGAATCGAACCCAGGGCCTTCCGATTACCGGTCGGATGCGCTACCATTACACCACGGACCTCGATCAGTCATAAGTCGAAATTCTCCTACATAGGGCAGAAACCAATGCCCTGAGAGGGCACCCTCGCAAATTGTGAATATGTACATTTAACTGCAATGACCACGCAGTATATTAATGTATAGAAACGACGTAAGTATAGAGGAGCGTTCTGCACACGAGGAAGAGAAATAACGAACAAATGAAATATATACACACACACACAGGGTGAGTCAAAAGTCTCCATACATAGGCAAAATGGTCATGATAAATAAATGATTATTTATTTTTTATTTTTTTGCAGGTGATGTGCTGAGATGCCTTTGTCCCAAGAAGAGCGTATAGAGATCATTCTTCTGGCAGGATCAGGAAGCTGTCGCAAGGTTGCCGAGGATTTTAACAGGAGACACGCACCCGGCACGCACATCACACACGACACCGTTGCCAAACTCATTGAGAAGTTCAAGAAGACTGGAAGTGTTGCAGACCAACCGAGAAGTGGCCGTCCACGAACAGCCACCAATGAAGGCACAGCGACCATGGTGCTGGCAGCGTTCGCAAAGTCCACAAAAAAGCACTCGACGGATGTCTGCAGAATGCGGTGTCAGCCAAAGGAGTATCGTCCGCATTATGAAAGAGCACAATGGTAACCATACAAAATGCAAATGTTGCAGTATCTTAGCGAAGACGACCCGGACAGGCGGCTGGAATTCTATGAGTGGGCAAGAACAAAAGTGGACGAAGACACGGAGTTCTCGGCTGGCATCCTGTTTTCAGATGAAGCCAACTTTTATGCTCATGGAGAGGTTAATCGTCAAAACGTACGTTATTGGAGTGATGACAACCCGCACTGGATGAGTCCCTCAAAGACGCAAGGCGCTGGAAAAGTGATGGTGTGGTGCGGGATATGGGGCAACACAATTGTTGGCCCTTTTTTCATTGACACCAATCTGAATGCCGAAATGTATCTAAACATGCTGCAAGACACAGTCATGCCGTCCCTGCTAAACGAGGACGGGGGATTTCCAGCGTACTTTCAGCAAGACGGGGCACCACCCCATTACGGTATCTGCGTGCGCCAGTGACTGGATAAGCAGTTTCCGGGTTACTGGATTGGCCGCCGTGGTCCCGTGGAGTGTCCTCCGAGGTCCCCAGACCTCACCCCCCTTGATTTTTACTTGTGGGGGCACTTGAAGGCCATGGTGTACCAGGTGAAAATACAAAACACGGACCACCTAAAGGAACGCATTCGTGATGCGTGTGCACGCATAACACCAGACGTGTTTACGCGCGTTTGCCATGACTGGGAGGAACGCATCCGTATGTGCATTCAGTGTAATGGTGCCCACATAGAGCATATTTTGTGACTTACAAGTGATTGCATAATAAAGTGACCATTTTGCCTATGTATATAATTTTCTTTTTCCTAATAACCGAAATTTAACTGTATTTGAACTTCGGCTGGGATTTCGACAAAGATAACGTATTATCGCTTTCTATGCGATATTTGAAATAGAAAAAAAAATACCCCAATACTCCTAAATTTTAATAAGTTACAAGTATACTCTAAAAACCTCTTCTCATTCGTATATTTGAAACTTGTATATCACAGTGAGAGGGCAAACAAAGCACCCTTTATGGCTTCAAGCTAAGGCTTTAAATGTTAAACTTTTTTTTATTAATTATGATATTAGGGTTATATTATGCTATTATCCCCCCTGGAAATGGCTCATATACTGAAGGCAACGCTCGCACAAAAGGGGTTTACCCTAATTGATTTTCCCGCAGACAATTTTGTTCGTGTAAGTCGAGGTTAAAGCCGGCAAATGAGAAGAAACTAGAAAATTAATTTTATGCTCTTCACTTCATCCGACCTCTGATCCCTGAAGGAATGCAAACAGAAGGGCTATTAAAATTCTGTTTCTTCTTTTCGAATAAATAAAATCTATTTTTCATTTTCTTATATATATATATATATATATATATAACTGCAAACACGCAGTATAATTAACGTAAAGAACGACGCTTGTATAGGAGATATTCCGCGCAAGATGAGAGAGAACGAAACAAATGAAAAAATGAGGTAACCACTCGGGAATCGAACCCGGGATCTTCCGATTGCCGGTCAGATATGATAACCATTACACCATGGGCCTCACTCATTCAAATGTCGTAATTCTTCTACATACGCGCAGAAACCAATGCCCCAAGGGGGCACCTCCCGCATGCCGTAACATTATATACATTTAACTGCAAACACGCAGTATAATTAACGTAAAGAACGACGCTTGTATAGGAGATATTCCGCGCAAGATGAGAGAGAGAACGAAACAAATGAAAAAATGAGGTAACCACCCAGGAATCGAACCCGGGATCTTCCGATTGCCGGTCAGATATGATAACCATTACACCATGGGCCTCACTCATTCAAATGTCGTAATTCTTCTACATACGCGCAGAAACCAATGCCCCAAGGGGGCACCTCCCGTATGCCGTAACATTATATACATTTAACTGCAAACACGCAGTATAATTAACGTAAAGAACGACGCTTGTATAGGAGATATTCCGCGCAAGATGAGAGAGAGAGAACGAAACATAAAAAAATGAGGTAACCACCCGGGAATCGAACCCGGGATCTTCCGATTGCCGGTCAGATATGATAACCATTACACCATGGGCCTCACTCATTCAAATGTCGTAATTCTTCTACATACGCGCAGAAACCAATGCCCCAAGGGGGCACCTCCCGCATGCCGTAACATTATATACATTTAACTGCAAACACGCAGTATAATTAACGTAAAGAACGACGCTTGTATAGGAGATATTCCGCGCAAGATGAGAGAGAGAACGAAACAAATGAAAAATGAGGTAACCACCCAGGAATCGAACCGGGATCTTCCGATTGCCGGTCAGATATGATAACCATTACACCATGGGCCTCACTCATTCAAATGTCGTAATTCTTCTACATACGCGCAGAAACCAATGCCCCAAGGGGCACCTCCCGTATGCCGTAACATTATATACATTTAACTGCAAACACGCAGTATAATTAACGTAAAGAACGACGCTTGTATAGGAGATATTCCGCGCAAGATGAGAGAGAGAGAACGAAACATAAAAAAATGAGGTAACCACCCGGGAATCGAACCCTGGATCTTCCGATTGCCGGTCAGATATGATAACCATTACACCATGGGCCTCACTCATTCAAATGTCGTAATTCTTCTACATACGCGCAGAAACCAATGCCCCAAGGGGGCACCTCCCGCATGCCGTAAATTATATACATTTAACTGCAAACACGCAGTATAATTAACGTAAAGAACGATGCTTGTATAGGAGATATTCCTATACAAGCGTCGTTCTTTACGTTAATTATACTGCGTGTTTGCAGTTAAATGTATATAATGTTACGGCATGCGGAAGGTGCCCCCTTGGGGCATTGGTTTCTTCGCGTATGTAGAAGAATTACGACATTTGAATGAGTGAGGCCCATAGTGTAATGGTTATCATATCTGACCGGCAATCGGAAGATCCCGGGTTCGATTCCCGGGTGGTTACCTCATTTTTTCATTTGTTTCGTGCTCTCTCTCTCATCTTGCGCGGAATATCTCCTATACAAGCGTCGTTCTTTACGTATATATATATATATATATATATATATATATATATATATACAGGGTGTCCTATAAGTCTGGGTCTCATAGAAATATTTATTTTAAATTAAATTTACAAGAGTAGTACATCACAACTAAAACATATATTCAAACTGAGGTCTTGTTTTGGAAAACAAAACAAGACACGAGGCTTGAGGAAAAGTTCTCCCTCCGGAGACCCTTTCCTCATGAGTGTAACTCGCTTCCATATTAGCCATTGCGTGTTATTCTACCTGTTACAAAAAGAATCCCAAAGCAACACATAAATTTGAACATTTGTTTTAGTTGTAATATATTACTTTGGTAAATTTAATCTAAAATAAATTTTCATACGAGACCGGACTTATGGTACACCCTGTATATATATATATATATATATACCTTTCAAATGTTCCGTTCGAAGATTCCTCATTTCACGAAGGTCAAGTTTGTCGCCCCTCCTCTCGAGTTGGCCTTGTGAAGTAGTGAGTTGGTTTCTTGTACTCTCTACCTCACATAGCCAGGTACGCCCAGCTCATCGGGGATTGTTCTGAGCCAGGGGTCTAATCCTCTTTTGAAGATGTTCACTGCAACCCCACTCGTGTTCCTTAGGTCTTTGGGCAGCTGATTAAACAGTTTCGGTCCTCTCACAACAAAACTATTTTCTCTCAGGGTTAAGGATGTTCCCTGTCTAGCCTTTAATTTGGGAACAAGACACAGTCTTCCTTTTCTACTTTCCACTGTTGTTTGGGGAGTTACAGGGTTCAGAGTAAGATCAGGGACTAGTTTCTCCATTATTTTCCAAGTGTAAATAATAGTGTATCTCTCTCTCCTCCTTTCCAGTGAATATAAGTTTAATTCGCGTAACCTTTCCCAGTAATTTAGTTCTTTGCACCCATTGATCTTGGCTGTGAAGCTTCTCTGAATCCCTTCTAGTTGTCTAATGTCTTCGTTTTTATATGGGCATATAGAGGAATCATTATATTCCTATCCCCTTGTTTAAAGATTCTCATTATCTGCCCAGTTACTCTCTTTGCTCTGTTTACTGCTATCTTATTTAGTGTTTCAAATTTCGCATCATCAGTCATTACAACCCCTAAATCTTTTGCTTTAGAATTTCTCTGAATTTCCTGTCCATTTGAGGTATAGTATTCCATGGACTTTAGGTCCTCCCTTTTCCGTGCCGTAACAGTTGAAATTTCTCAGTGTTAAACTTCATATTGTTGTCTTCCGTCCACTTGTAGATTCTGTTCATGTCTGTTTGTAGAGATCCTATATCTTCTGGGTTTCTTATTTTTCTACTGATCTTTGTGTCATCGGCAAAGGATGTTACTGTGCTGTCACTGGTAACGTTCTCATCTATGTCAGCATGATTATGAAGAGTAGTGGAGCTAATACTGTCAACTCTGCCTGGGGGTGGGCAAGCCAGCCCATTCCCCAGCCGGTCGGTCCCAAGCCCGGATAAAAGAGGAGGGTTGGCGTCAGGAAGGGCTTCCGGCCGTAAAATTTATTGCCAAAACCAGAGAGGATGGCATGCGGACCAAAGAAGGCTCAAGAGAGAAGACTGACATGGTATGGGCATGTAATGAGAAGGGATGAGAACTACATTGGGAGGAAGGTGTTATCTATGGAAGTGCCCGGGAGGAAGAAGAAAGGAAGACCGAGGATGAGGTGGAGAGATCGCATCAGAAGGGACATGAGCGAGAAGACCCTGACGGAGGAGATGGCTCAGGATAGAGCAGAGTGGAGAAGTATCCGCAACAGCGACCTCATATAAATGGGACTAATACTGCTGCAGAAGAAGAAGTGGAGCTAATACTGTTCCTTGTGGTACTGAGCTGAGGACCTCTCACTCTGATGAAGATATTCCTTGAACTGTAACGGCTTGCCGCCGCTCACTAAGGAAATTATATATCCATTTCCCCAGTTGTTTTTGCTCGCACTTTCTGTTATTTCTTGTGTTAACATAAATTCATCAGCTAGAGCTAGTAGCATTTTTACCTGCTCCTGGTCTTTCCTTCCCCCGCTTGCCCTGGTGTATACATATATTTTTTCCTATCCTTTTATATTTCATGAATGGAAAATTAAAATCACCACAGAGAAAAATATTTGGGGTTGGAGAATGTAGATCTTTTACCGTTTCTTACCTCTGTAATGGAATCTGAGAATATTGAGGTTGGCGTGTTAGGGGGTCTGTACATTACAATTAGTACCATATTTAATTTTTCAACTTTTGCTGCTACACATTCTACATATATATATATATATATATATATATATATATATATGTGTGTGTGTGTGTGTGGAATTACGATGACAAAAGCAATTCAATTCAACGAAAAAAGCAAGCGATTAAACTTTAATTAAAATCTATCCTAATAACGGTGAAAATTATTCCCAGTATTCATTTCTATTTTATAAACTTGTTCCAATTTGGCATAAATTGGGTTTTAGTTAATTCTTTGATTAATGTAGATTTTAATTACAGATACATTAAATTCATTACGTTTGGTTATGTGCAAAGATTAGACTCACACACACACACACATATATATATATATATATATATATATATATATATATATATACAGGGTGTTTGAAAACTTTCTGTACAAATTGTAATGGGGTATAGGCAACACCAAGACAAACCCTTTTCGTCTATAAGTGTATGTCCGCTGACGTCACCATTCGGCGCGAGGGCGCCGCTGCAATTGGCTAAAAGGTGAAGTGGGCTAGACTCGCGCTTGCCGCGGGCATTCTTAAATCGGACGTAGTACGCGTAACATGGAGCGCTTCACGACTGCTGAGATGGCTGACATGCATATGGTGTATGGGGCTGCCAATGGAAACGGAAGAGCTGCTGTGAGGTTGTACCGACAGCGATTCCCAAACAGACGTGTGCCAAATCACCAAACGTTTGCGCATTTGCATCGGCGACTGCGAGAAACTGGAACATTCCATACAAACATGCATGACACTGGTCGGGAGAGAAACGTGCGCACTCCTGACATGGAAGAAGAAATCCTACGGCGATTTGAGGACAATCCAAGCGCAAGCACGCGAGGTGTTGCACGTATCCTCGGTGTGAACCACGACCTGGTCTGGAGAGTGTTGCACGAGCAGCAGTTACATCAGTTTCATCGTCAGAGAGTCGAGGCATTACAACCTCGGGATTACCCTCTTCGTGTGGAATTCGCACGCTGGTTTCTGCAGCAGACAGCGGTGCAGCCTAATTTTCCGGCTTATGTGCTGTTCTCAGATGAGGCCTGTTTCACACGTGAGGGTGTGTTTAACATGCACAATTCTCACGTGTGGGCGCACGCAAATCCACATGCTACACGGGTGCATGCTCATCAAGAACGGTTCTCCGTCAATGTTTGGGCGGGTATCGTCCATGGCAAGTTGATTGGGCCGTACCTGCTGCCTGCCCGACTCGACGGGCGGGTTTATCGGATATTTCTTGAGAAACGTTGCCGGAACTGCTGGAAGATGTTCCCGTGGCTATTCGTAGACGAATGTGGTTTCAACACGACGGGGCCCCAGCACACTCAGCAACGATGTGCGGGATTATCTGAACGCCACTTTTGGGGACCGATGGATAGGCCGGGGTGGGCCCGTAGCCTGGCACCGAGATCGCCCGATTTAACATGCCTCGATTTCTTCCTGTGGGGACACATGAAGAACCTCGTGTACGAGACTCCCATTTACTCAGAAGACCTCGTAGCAAGAATCGCTGTCGCCGCTGGAACTGTTCCCGAAATGCAGGGAATCTTTCGACGTGTACGTCGGTCAATGCTTCGACGCTGTCGGGCATGCATTGATGCTACCGGTCGCAACTTTCAGCACCTTCTTTAAATAAACATGCCTTCTTTAAATAAACATGTTACGCGTACTACGTCCGATTTAAGAATGCCCGCGGCAAGCGCGAGTCTAGCCCACTTCACCTTTTAGCCAATTGCAGCGGCGCCCTCTCGCGCCGAATGGTGACGTCAGCGGACATACACTTATAGACGAAAAGGGTTTGTCTTGGTGTTGCCTATCCCCGATTACAATTTGTACAGAAAGTTTTCAAACACCCTGTATATATATATATATATATATATATATATAATATATATATATACACACACGAAGTAGAGTAAAAAAATTTGTGAACTTTTTTAACAGCTGCTGAAAGACTCAGTACTTGTGCGAGTCTTCATGTCTGCGCATGCGCGGATATGTAGGGAAGGTGTGGGCAGAGATTCGGTTGGCGGGCGCACTGGGCTGGGCTGGCGAGTGTTGTTGCCATTTCTACAGATTTATCTGCAGATCTATAAATTTTATGCTGTTTCAGATTTTCAGATTTTTCCCCCAAAAAGGGCGAAATCTACAGATTTCTAAAATTGATGTTTTTTTGTATGCTTTTTTTCAGATTTTCCTTCAAAATGGGCAAAATTTGCCGATTTCCAAGATTGAGTTTTATTTTTACTACTACTTTTTTTTTTAACTAAGTACAACCAAACAAATGGACAATGTTTTAATGTTTCCAAATCTCTCCAAATTTATGCAAACACTGTTATGTTTACCCCACTGGGGCCCACTCCAGTGCTACGGATGAGAGTTTTCTCAGCTATAAACAGAATGAAGTTAAGACTAGAAATAAATTGTCAACAGAGACTCTAATAAGTTTGCTTCATACAAAGCAATTTATCAAAGGTAAATCGTACTTTGATTTTGATGTGATAAAACCACTGCTAAAGAAAGCAAAGGGTGGAATCTACAGTACAGATAAATAGCTGTTGTTGTTAATGATAATGTTCATTTCATAATTTCTTAGTACTGTACAGTGTACAGCACAAACTTATGTATTCTATTGGATTCCTTTTTCTATTTTGTATATATGCATCCTTATTTTGTTGCTGTATACTTGTTCTCTCTATTTGCTGCTTTTTGTCTAGATCGTTCTTAAACTGGCCTATAGACGTAGCTTGAATAGTATTCTGGTTTAAATTATTCAGTTTATCTACCTTTCATTCACTAAATTTTGTTTAATTGACCATTTTTGTATTTCTGTCTGGAATTATGAATATTATTGTATATGTTACTTACAAAAATAAACTTTAAAATCAAATGGTAGTTTACAGATTTTGTCTACAAATATTTTCATTGAAACTAAATTTCTACAGATATTTTGACATCAATCTTCAGATTTTCATTATTTTTGGATGGCAACCTTGGTGCACTCAGTCAGTGTGCAGAGAGCGTGAAAGGTACTACTATCTGTTCGGTTCGGCGAATTTTGTTATTTTCAGAACTCGGCGCTCCAGGATGTCGCAATTTGAGGAGCGAGCAAACATTAAGTTTTGTGTACGAGTGGGCAAGACATTCTCACAAACTTACGACATGATCAGGGAAGCCTACGGCGAGGAGGCCATGTGTAGGAGTGCAGTGTACAAATGGTTTAGGCGTTTCAAGGACGGCCGACAATCATTGGAGGATGACCCGCGTGAAGGAAGGCCAGTGGTAGCTCGTAATGAGGAGACCATTGCCCGTGTTTGCGAGATCATCCGACAGGACCATAAACGAACTATTGACAAAGTCGTCGAAATCGTTGGTGTGTCACATGGCACGTGCCATCAAATTCTGCACGATGACCTTAACATGCATCGTGTGTGTGGCCACATTGTCCAACGAAATCTCACAGAGGATCAGCGTGAAGAACGGTCCCTCATTAGCGAGGACATGACTGACAGAGTCGATAGTGATCCAAGTATTCTGAACAGGGTTATCATGGGCGATGAAACGTGGTGCTACCTTTTCGATCCACAATCCAAACGTCAAGCCTCGTACTGGAAGTCACCATCACCCAGAAAGCAGGCGTTTCGTGCAGACCGCTCAAAGGGGATACCAAAGTGGTTCTTTTGCATTATCCTCCCAACACTAATTTTTTTTATATAATGTTGGTTTAGTTTTGGTTATAGTACTTTATTTTCCTTCCATTATAAAAAAAATTAGTGTTGGTATTAGGTTAGGTTAGGTTAGGTTACGGTAAAAACAGCCCGCCGCAGGCGTTAGCCGTTATAAAAAAAAATTAGTGTTGGGAGGATAATGCAAAAGTACCGGGAAAGTGATGCTGAAGGTGTTCTTCGATATCTAGGGCGTCGTTCACCAGGAGTTCATATCGGAAGGGCGTAACATCAACCAGACCATGTACAGAGACATCCTTCGCCGTCTGCGAGAAGCTATCCGCCGTAAACGCCCGCATCTTTAGGAATCTGGAAACTGGCTGCTCCACCATAATAATGCACCAGCTCATCGGTCTCATTCGGTACAGGAACATCTGACCAAAAATGCCATCACTGTGGTTCCACAACCTCCCTAATTTCCAGATCTCGCCCCTGCCAACTATTACCTGTTCCCAAGAATGAAAGCCCTCTTGAAGGGACGCAAGTTCCAGTCAGCAGATGAAGTGAGGGGCTACGACGGTGACACTTAAGGAGGTCGCAGGAAAAGGCCTGCAGGAATGCTTCCAGCAGTGGTACGGCCGTTGGCAGAAATGTGTGACAGTGGAAGGGAACTTCTTCGAAGGCGGTATGCAGTAAAACTCGCAATGATGACAGGTATGGCTGACAAGCAGGGCCGCCGAGAGCTGGCCCGAGCCCCGGGTAAGGATTGTTGTATAGGCCCCCCCCTGTTTACTCAGTATTTTATTATGAATGTTTTTTGTGTACATAACAAGCAAACTGATTATATGTCCAAGTCACTATTCAAAACATACACTTTGATAATCTCTATAAAATGTATGTTCATTAATTATATTTCTTCTCTGTTATTTAATCAATTGCTTTATTAATATTTTTAGATTTTATCCTCCCTCTTTCCGGGCCCCGGGGATTTGACCCCTTCCCCGACCTCTCGGCGACCCTGCTGACATGCAAAAAGTTCATGAACTTTTTTACTCTGCTCATATATATATATATATATATATATATATATATATATATATATATATAATGACAAACGCTTCAACTAACACACTTTAATTACGAAACGTTTCGGGAGATTTAATTCCCATCTTCAGTGGTAGCCATAACTTGCAGTTTAATTCAATAGCTAAACCATAATCATTCAGAGTAAGTTTATTACTAAAAGTGTAAACTGACTCCATAAGTCTTAGATCACTTCCACAGGTCAGCTTACAAACGAATGTTTTTCAATCCTTTGTAAGCTGACTTGTGGAACTTATCTAAGACTTATGGACTCATGGAGTCAGTTTACACTCTTAGTAATAAACTTACTCTGAATGATTATGGTTTAGTTATTCAATTAAACAGTGCAAGTTATGGCTACCACTGAAGATGGGAATTAAATCTCCCGAAACGTTTCGTAATTAAAGAATGATAGTTCAAGCATTTGTCATTTTATTCATCTTGAAATGCCGCTTCCCTAGGAATAAGCCCTTGTCCTGAATTATACTCATGTGTGTGTATATATATATATATATATATATATAATATATATATATATATATATATATATATATATATATATATATTATAAGAAGTTTTCATTTTCATATATCATATATAGTAGGGTGATGCAAAATAACTTATCATTTCAAAAACTTGAAGACACCCTCTAATTTTATTTAATTTAGTTTAAAAACTGAACATGCAAAATTTCAGCACAATTGAAGACATTTTAGAGGTTGCTACCATCCATTGAACATTTTGTATATTGTTATTTTTCAGTTTGTATTTATTGTACATTTATTTATTTTGCAGATTTCATCAAAAATGGTAGTCAGCAACATATAGCAGTCATAACAGACTCTGAACCTCTTTCCGTAAACCTTCTCATCCCTTTCATTGCTATAGACGCCGTGGCCGAACATTCTAGAATCATTTCTTTGCTGTGACGTCACTGTGGCGGCCGCGTCAGTGTAAGTGCGGCGTCACTGACTCAGTATCTTTGCTGCCTTCGCTGAGAGTGGTTGTATAGCAGTTGCTGAGTTGCACTCATGGAGCGGCATACGCGTCACAAAACAGTTGTTTGGCTCATAGGACATCCTATAGAGTCCTTCAAAGAAACCCAGCTTCCATCTAAAAGGGAAACATTAGCATTGTTTATGAACTACAAGATCAATAAAAAGCAACAGGTGAAAACAGCGGCTTTGTTGACTGCTAGAGATGTTATGGATGTGTGGGAAAAGGCACGCATCCCAACAGTGTTGAAATGTCATGTCGTGGAGAGAGTAAAGAAACTTTTCAACGAGTGGGAGAAACTAAAGAAGAACAGAAATAATAAGAAGAAGCAATCACCTGCACTACTTCAAAAACAAGAGAGCTGGCAAAATGACTTGCAAGATCTGTTTGACATTGCACATGCAAGTGCTCTTGACATGATGAAGATAGATGAAGATCGTGAGTTTTTGATGCTGCAACGACAAAAAGGAAGAAAAGGCAAAATGTCTGGAGTGGATAAAGTTTTTTCACAAATGGAAGAGATTGCTAGAGAAAAGGAAACATTGCTTGAAAAGAAAAGAAAGAGGGAAACAGCCGTTTTCGAAGCAGCAGTGCTCTCAAGTTCAAGTCCTTCAAGTTTGAATGAAGATAGTTCAAAATCAGAAGAAGAATTTGTTGCTGACCCTCAGCAGCCATCAACTTCGAGACAAAGTAGATCAAAGTCTAAGAGTGCAAAGCTTATGGATTCTTCAATGCTTGTATCTCTTGATGCTGCAAAAGTAAGTGATAGAGCTGCTTCGGAAATCTTGATCCCAACAATCAATGCTCTTGGGCAAAACCCTGAAGAATACAGTGTTAGCTATTCATCGATACGGAGAGCAAGACAAAGGAACCGCAAGACAATGGCAGAAAATTTGAAGCAGGATTTCGAAACAAATTGCCCTCTCCAAATACATTGGGACGGCAAACTACTGGAAGATATTACTGGTCATGAAAATGTTGATCGACTGCCAGTTCTAATTTCCGGCCAAGGAGTTGATCAGCTTCTTGGTATTCCCAAACTTGCCAGAGGAACTGGTCAAAACATTGCAGATGCTGTCCATCAGTTAGTATTGGAGTGGAATATATCTGACCAAGTGAAGGGCATGTGTTTTGACACCACTGCCTCCAACACAGGTTCTAAGAGTGGTGCTTGTATGTTACTAGAGCAAAGATTGGATAAAGATATGCTGTGGCTGGCTTGCCGACATCATATTTTCGAAATAGTGTTAGAAGCTGCAGTTTCTGTCTCCTTGCCATCTTCTAGTGGCCCTGACATACAACTGTTTAAGAGATTCAAAGCAAAGTGGGTGGAAATTGACAAGAACAATTACCAAACAGCAACAGATGACCCTAACATTGCAGAGAAAATCTCAGATGCTGAAGAACTCATTCAATTTGCTCAAGCTCAGCTTGATGAACAGCAGCCTCGTGATGACTACAAGGAATTGCTCGAGCTAACGCTCATTTTCATCGGTAGTGCCCCCAAGTCAGGAATCAGCTTTAAAGCACCCGGAGCTTATCACAGAGCACGATGGATGGGCAAGCTAATTTACTGCATTAAAATTTGGATGTTTAAATCTCAGTTTAAACTAACTGAGAGAGAGGAAAAAGGACTGAGAGATGTTTGCTGCTTTTCAGCTGCGATATACATCAGATCGTGGTACCTGGCACCCATACCCTCATGCGCCCCCCGTTCAGATTTGCATTTTGTGCAAAGTCTGCAGCTCTACAAGCAAAAGGATGACAAAATTGCAAGTGCTGCACTCAATAAGTTTTTGAGACATTTGTGGTACCTCTCTGAGGAGCTTGTGGCGCTTGCATTTTTTGATTCAGCTGTTTCGCATGAGACAAAAAACAAAATGAAGCATGCTCTGCAGAAACCAGTTGACTCAAAACCGAGCAAACGAGCATCAATAAATCCTGAATCAGCTGGGCAGAAACAACTGCAGGATTTCGTTACTGCGAACACAAAAAGATTCTTTGAAATCCTAGAGGTGCCTTGCACTTTTCTTGAAAAAGATGCTGAAGAATGGAATGATGATGAAAGTTATGCGAATGCAAGAGATATCGCATATGGACTCAAAGTGGTAAACGACATTGCGGAAAGAGGTGTACGACTGATGGAGGAATACAACAAACTGATAACCAATGATGAAGAGCAGAAACAATACCTTCTTCAAATTGTTAAAAGTTACAGGTCGTCACTCTCAAACAAAAACAAGAAAACATTACTCTTGCTTCACAAAAACGAAAATAAACATACATAAGTGGTTATGATATGCCTACTGGGGAAACTTCCACAAAAAAAAGTTAACGCGCTATACGCTGTACCTCAGAGGGTGGTGCGGAAATCAGCGTGCCTATTATTTACTATTTTATGAGCTCACTACGTACTATAGTCTAGAATGTCATCGTTTTTTTTCAAACTAGGTTAACTAGGTACATATCAAACCGGCTCCGGCGAAAATATCAACAAAACAATATTTTTGAGCACAAACTGATATACATTTATTTTTAAAGCTTGGTAGCAACCTCTAATTTTCTCTTTTTCAACCCCAAATTTAGCATACAATGCTTTCTTAGGAATATGAATAAAATAGGAGGGTGTCTCCCTGAAAATTGAAAAAAAAAAAATTTGACCCCTTTTTTGCATCACCCTAATATATAGTCATAAATGCCCAAGTTGGTCGAACATTTCTGTAGATTTTCGTTCGTGACCTTTTTTTAATAAGTGGATCGAAGAGGGGTCATACAGTATATTTTATATTTTCAACTTTTTAATCACTTCTGCTTGTGTTAAAGTAAACGGTGGAGGAGGATATGAAAAATTTAGAGAAACCAGTTTTTTTCCTGCATACAATGATTATTTTTTCCAATTCTCACACGCGTTAGGATTTTAATTAAAAAAGCACGAAGTCAAATATGTTGTTCTTTATGCTTCCTCAGACTTCACACTCCCTGTGATTTGTTTTAGGTTTCGTTAGATTAGGTTAATTCGCGTTAGCCTAAACTAACGTAACCTAACCTCAAAAAAGTAGGTTGTACAAGAAAATCCAACTAATTTAAAAGGTTCAACCTAACTGTCTCACTGGCTCACTATTGGCGATATATATATACATACACACCACGTTGATGTTCCGTGTGTTGGTCTCTCTTCACACAAAGGTCAAGCTGGTGGCCCCGCCTCTAGGCCTGGAGGAGCGAGTTGTTCTCTTGCGCTCTCCGCCGTACATAGCCAGGTACACCCGGCTCATCTGGTACCGTCCTGAGCTAGGCATCTAGTCTTCTCTTGAAGACTTCATCATTGACCCCCGTAACGCTTCTGAGGTCCTTTGGAAGCTGGTTAAAAAGTCTCGGCCCCCTGACAACCAAACTATTTTCCTTCAGTGTTGGAGAGGTTCCTTGTCGGGCCTTTAATTTGGGGACACTACACATTCTGCCTTTCTTATTTTCCATTATTTTCTATTATATCATGATCACATTTGTCGAAAGCTTTAGCAAAATCCGTGTATATAACATCGTAGTTGTCACTGCCTTCAAGTGCATCTAGGATATTGTTATGGTGCTCTATTAGTTGTGATAGGCATGATCTACCTGATCGGAATCCGTGCTGATTTTCGTTGAATCTTTACCGTGTCTCCAAGAAATAGGAGATTTTCCCTCTATTCTTTCAAATACTTTGGTGAGGTGGGACGTCAATGACACTGGTCTATAGTTCTTTGCTTGAGATCTATCCCCTCCTTTATATATAGGGACAATGTTTGGTCTTTTCAAGATGCTCGGTATTTCCCCAGTGGCTAGGGATCTTCTCCATATCCAGTATAAAGGTGTAGCGATTTCATTTTTACAATTTTTAATCAATAATGCGTTCCAATTGTCCGGACCTGCAGCTTAATGTGGTTTCATTTGTACTATAGCTCTCGCTACATCTTCTGGGTTAAATCAAAGTCTGTTATACATTCTCCTCGCAATTTCTCTTCAAAAAATGCATCTATGTCAGGTATCGCTTTGTCACTTTTTGGGGGACTGAAAACTGATTCAAACTGGGTTCTCAATGCTTCAGATATTTCTTTTAGATTGTCCGTTAGTTCATTATTTCTTTTCCTTAAGGGCCCGATAGTGGGCGCGGGTTTTTATTTTCCTTTTCGCATATCTGTAGAAGTATTTTGGATTTTCCTTTATTGCTTCTACCGCCTTCTCATCTTTCCTCTCTGTATGGTCCTTAATCAGGGTTTGTATTTCCCTATCGATACTCTCCAGTTTTTCTTGTATTACTCCCTTGGCATTATCTCCGCAGTTGGCTAACTTCGCCTCCACTCTCTTTCTATTGCGGAGTTTTATTCTCTAAAACTGTTCTCCACTCTATCTGGGCCATGTGTGATCTGATTTCTTCACAATTTATAGTCTTGGAGTTTAAGTTAAAGGCCCCATATTTGCTTCTTCAATATGCGTATTGTCTCTTAATGTTGTCGCTATATTTCTTGATATCTCGATTAAGTTGTGGTCTGAGATAGTGGTTGGGGTTATTTTTATATCAGCAATCCAGTTTGTGTTATTCCTGAATACCAGATCTAGGCAGTTATTTTTTCTGGTATTTTCTGTTATCTCCTGTGTCAGCATAAACTCGTTTGTGAGAGCCATCAACATTTTTGCCTGCTCCTGGTCTTCTCTTGTGCCCCCCTTGTCCTGGTGTATGTATATATTCCTATCCACCTTATATATATATATATATATATATAAATATATATATATATATATATATATATGGAAGGATATCCCGCAACTTCTTGTTGCGGTTATATATAGGCCACCAAATCAAACAGCTGCTACGGACGAAGCGTTATATCGTGAACTAAAGAGAATAATCGGTAGTGAGCAGGCTTTAGTTATGGGTGACTTTAATTGCGCCAACGTGAATTACGATACAATGCAGGGAGACGCGGAAGGTAATCGTTTAGTTAATTTTCTCGAGGATAGCTTTCTTATTCAAAAGGTTGGGGAACCTACGAGGTTGGACAGTATTTTAGATTTAGTAATAACTACGGATGATAGGCTAATTACTGATCTTCAAGTAATAGAACCGTTGAGCAATAGCGATCACAATATGGTAGAGTTTGTCCTCTCAGTAAGTCACTCGAAACCAACTAACTCGACTAAAATTCCTAGCTTCCAGCACGCAGACTTTAGTAAATTTCAAAATAAATTTTCACACGTCAATTGGGAAAACGTAATGGGGAACTCCAACGCAAAACTAATGTGGGAATCGTTCGTAAAGGTATTTAGGACTATAAATGAGGAATGTGTACCGTACAAAATTAAGCGTGCGAAAGTAAACAACAAGCCCTTGTGGTTTACTTCTAGAGTAGGAGACATTATAAAGAGTAGAGAGAGGGCATATAGGCTATACAAGTCCGATAAAGATAATCTGTTGTTACGAAACAACTACATATCTCTAAGGCGTGAAGCTAAAAGTGTAATAAAAAAGTCAAAACGCGAATTTGAAATCTCCATAGCTCGTGACGGTAAAGAAAATCCCAAGCGATTCTTTCAATACGTCAATAATAGAAATCCAGTAAAAAGTGTCTTAGGTCCATTAAAAAATGGAAATGGAGATCTAGTCTCTGAAAACAAGGAAATGGCTACCTTGCTAAACGAATTTTTTACGTCAGTTTTTACTATAGAAGATGTAACGAATATCCCTACGGTCATAGACATATTACCTTTTGATAATGGTAATATTTTGGATAATATTGTCGTTAGTGAAGGGGAAGTAATGCGCTATATTGATAAAATGAAAACGCGTAAATCACCGGGCCGGATTCCATATATCCCATACAACTAAAAGAATTAAAAGATAGCATTGTTGTGCCGCTAACAAAGATTTTTAATGCGTCTATTTCTGAGGGGTGCGTACCAGATAATTTCAAGTTAGCAAACGTAACACCTATCTTTAAGAAAGGCGATAAAGGTGCGGCGGGAAATTATAGGCCAATCAGTTTAACGTCTGTTGTAGGTAAGCTACTGGAATCAATAATTAGGGATCGTATAGTCGAACACTTAGAAGTGCATAATCTGGTCAGAAATACGCAGCACGGTTTTAGGCGAAACAAATCTTGCTTAACTAATCTTTTAGAATTTTTCCAAAGCGTGGTTAACGTTTACGATAGACATCGGGCGGTTGATGTAGTGTATTTAGATTTTCAAAAAGCGTTTGACACCGTGCCGCACAAAAGACTGATTGAAAAAACTAAGGCTCATGGAATCAGGGGTGTAGTAATAAATTGGCTAGAAGAATGGTTGCGAGGCAGGAAACAGAGGGTGGTCGTTGATGGAGCGGAGTCGTGTTGGGCTAATGTAGCGAGTGGCGTTCCTCAGGGTTCTGTATTGGGCCCCTTGCTTTTTGTTATATATATTAACGATTTAGATGTCGGCCTAGTCAGTACAGTTTCAAAGTTTGCGGATGACACGAAGCTGGGTGGTAGGGCGATTAATGACGAAGATAGAGGTAAAATTCAGGAAGATCTGAATAAAATCGTTGATTGGTCAGTCACATGGCAAATGAGATTTAACGTGGATAAGTGCAAAATTATGCATATAGGTTCGCGTAACGGTAATTTTGCGTATAGTATGTCAGGGAAAGATTTAACAAGCGTAGAGCAGGAAAAAGATTTAGGAGTTATAGTCACTGGTGATTTAAAAGTAGCGAAACAAAGTACAGCGGCGGTCAATAAGGCGAACAAAGTGTTAGGTTTTATAGCTCGAAATTTTGAGTACAAATCGCGCGATATTATAGTTCCTCTTTATAAATCATTAGTTAGACCCCGTTTGGAGTACGCGGTCCAATTTTGGAATCCGCATATGCGCAAAGATATAGACAAAATCGAAAGAGTTCAAAGACGAGCAACTAAGATGATTCCGTCTCTTAGGTCAAAGTCGTACGAGGATAGGCTTAAAGAGTTAAAATTGACTACACTCGAGACTAGGAGGTTAAGGGGTGATCTAATCCAGGTTTTCAAAATTATGAATGGGTTTGATAACGTAGATAGAGATAGCTTTTTCGAAATATCTCAATATAATAGGACTAGAAATAACGGGTGTAAGTTGACAAGTAGAAGGTTCGAGACAGCAGTTGCGAAAAACTTTTTTACGCATAGAATAGTAAATAGCTGGAATAGTTTGCCGGTAGAAGTAATTAGTAGCACGTCTATAAACATGTTTAAGAATCGATTGGACGCGCATGTTGATATAAAGGGTATAGTTTAAGGTAGTAAAATTAAGGCTTTGTGGGGATAGATCCCACAGCTCAACACAAGTGTTGTGGGATATAGGGAGGCAGCGTCTTGGGTTAGGGGATACTCTCTGTCCTTACACACCCCATTTAAAGAGATTCCTCTGCCGAGCGGTGCCCCCCATAGTACTGTGAGGTATTGAAAAACTCATGATCTTCACTTGCCCCACAAACACCTTTAAATGGGAGACCCATAATGGGTGCACACACATTTCTACATTACTGTACAGTCTTTACAGCCACACCTACACTTTTCCTCGTATGTGTATACACAATACACGATTACGAACACAGTTAGGTAGACCAGCCATGAGTGGATCCTAGGGTCTTTGTTGGTCTGAAACATTATAACATTATAACATTATAACGTCTTTCAAGAAGACAAGTACAAGAATGTTGAACAGAGTTTTGGTTGTTCTTTGTAATTAAACTATAGTGTTCCATAGGGGCAACAGACTACGAGAGAGAGAGAGAGAGAGAGAGAGAGAGAGAGAGAGAGAGAGAGAGAGAGAGAGAGAGAGTGTTACAAGGACAAGAAGTACCTCAAAAGACCTTGCGGCCATACCGAGAGGTACCAATGACAACGGGTGCCAAGGAAAAATTCCAACTCCCTCAAATAGTGTGCAAGATTCGATCTAACCTTTTCTTGAACTGATCCACAGAGGAACTGTTCATAACTGCTGAAGGTAGCCTGTTCCACGTGTCACAGATCTTTTAGGTAGGTAAAGTAATTCTTACACACACACACACACACACACTAGTGCTAAACCGTTTTAAATTCAACTTGAGTTGAGTTATCATTTAAACTAAACATTCTTCTAAAATCGACATCGTCGAACCCGTGTAAGAGCTTGAAAACCTCGACGAGTTGACCGCGCAGCCTCCGAGTTTCCAGCGAAAACAAATTCAGAGAGAGAGAGAGAGAGAGAGAGAGAGAGAGAGAGAGAGAGAGAGAGAGAGAAATGAAAATATGCTGAAAAGTTATACGATGTTTGCACTTATAAATGTGTAAAACTTTAACACAGGAATAGTAGTAATAGTAAAGTATAGAACAAACAAGGCTCTCCCTCCTTCCGCCTAATTACAGAAAAAGTAGTAAAAGAAGATTTATAGGAAAGTATGAAAAATTATAATGAAAATAAATAGCTTCAGAGTTCATTCACACCATACGTACACTTATCTCGTGTAACCAATTACGCATTAGAGGACAGTGCAAAATGTACGACTGCGGATGGCTCTGAGAGAGAAAGTAATAGCAGGTCCCGCTTTGAGATGCACGAACATCGATCGTTAAGAGCAAGGATTGTTAAGTTTTTTAGATATGAAACTCATGTGCAGAATTATTAAAGCTATGAAAGAATAACGAACAACAACTGCAATAAAACACTGCTCGCCTTTCACTCAATCCAGCGATGCATTCAAACATACATTAAGACCGCATGGATGAAGCGCTTATCTGTTCGTACCTGAAAAAAATAACTTTTTTTCTTCTTTTTATTTGATGAACACTATTATAAATCCCTGAAAAGGTCGCGAGGGAATTGTACTCCCTGGCCGCATTTTAGGAAACCTTTGTTTGGAAATGAATTATTAAGTGTCACCTCATTACGATGAATAGTTTATGCGATAAAACCCTCCTTCTATCAAAACTATTATAATCATTAAATGTGAAGACGTGTCTACAAAAATTATGGAGATACAGAGATGATGACGAGTTTTGATGATGTAATATTTATACGTTTTGAACAATAATAAACATCTTCCCGTTTAAAGAGTAGCGGTAGAAACCGCCACATTCTGAAGAGAGACTAATGTGACCCAGTGGTGGCGAACCTTTTTTGCTGGCGGGTCATTTTTGTTACTTTTGATTTTTAAAAAAATTAAATTAGGTCACAATAATTTATTTACTTACTATTTTTAGTGAGAAACTTCTTGTTGGATTTTAGCTGCTAATGTTTTGATCCGAGGTTTATATTTAGTTGTCTTTAGTCACATATGCAGCACTCATATCTGTACCAAGGCGATTCCTAGTGGTGGATTTGACGAAATTCATGGAGGAAAACAACTGCTCACACGAATAAGATGAACCAAACATTGTTAGCAGAGCTAATGCTAGCTTTTTCATTGATGCAAAAGAATTTGGTAAAGAATTCCATTCTGCAAGAATAAGATTATTTACTCTTTCTATTGATTGTTGTTCTCTGGTTACACCCAAAATTGACAGAAAATATAAAAAATTAAAGTCATATTTTATTTAAATAAGAGCTCGTGGGTCACTAAAAATTGCCTCGTGGGTCAGTGGTTTGCCACTACTGTCAAGGACCCTAGACTCTCATCTTGATTTTTTTCCTGAAAACTTAGACGCGGTAAGCGAGGAACAGGGAGAAAGATTCCACCAGGATATTTCAGAAGTGGAATGGAAGTATCAGGGAAGATGGGATGTTTGAATGATGGCAGACTATTGCTGGAGTCTAAAAAGAGATGTACCAAAATCAGTACACGAGAGAAAATCGACGAAAAGGAAGTTTCTTTAGCTACTGAGTGTTCTAATAAATTCAATGCGTTACTGTTGATGAATGGTTGGTTCAGTCATTCACAATTTTTATATATAAATATACTGTATCTTACTTAAATCCGTATCTACACGCATTATATATATTAGTGCATATATGTCGTAATAATGTGAGTGTGTGTGTATAATATGTGTTTCTGGGCATGCATTATTACTGTAAAATGTTTGAATTGAATAACATATGCCATATGATTCGTCTGTTCTCTTATTCAATTGGTAACATTTTCTTATCTATACGTTACGTGTGATTGTAGAATATCTAAGATGTGATAGAAAAAACTAAATATGAAGCCGAAAAGAGCGTCTCTTTATTGCCTAGAATCACCCATTTCATTGAAACAACTCGCAAAAAATTTGAATTTGCAACGCGGTGTTATTATTATTATTATATATTATTTACGATTTTGTAATGATAAGTAAATTGTGTAAGCATTAGTTATTACTTATCTAATGTCGGGCTAGTGCATAGTGTGTGCATCTTCGATGCTAAATAAAAACTACACTAGTTTTTATATTTTATTTAAATTATGGAAGGTTTTCGACATTGGTCACTCGAGTAAATGCGTTTCATTTTGCACTTTAAAATTCAGAATATTTCGACCCACCTTAATAAAGACTAATGCCTTTCTTTAAAAACATTTTTCAATATCTAGAATGAATTTTACTCCAAAGGCAGTTACGAATTTCATGGAAGAGAAAGGCATTTTTTATAATAGATACATACGAGTATGCATAGTTTTTTTCAATTACAATTGGGCAAAATTTATTTCACTGCAAAATTCCAGTTGTGAACAATTATGCATACTTTCTACAGGGTGTCCTATAAGTCCAGTCTCATGGGGAGGGGGGGGTATTTATTTTCAATTAAATTTACAAAAGTAATACGTTAGAACTAAAACAGATATTCAAATTGACGTCTTGGTTTGGAACCTTTTCTTTTGTTGCACGTAGAATAACACGCAGTGGCTAATATGAAAGCGAGTTACACTCGTGTAGAAAAGGTTTCCGCCTTCTCCTCACGAGAGTAACTCACTTCCATATTAGCCATTGCGTGTTATTCTACCTACACAACAAAAGAAAAGGTCCCAAAACAAAACATCAATTTGAACATTTGTTTTAGTCGTAATATATTACTTTTGTAAATTTAATTTAAAATAAATTTTCATACGAGACCGGACTTATGGGACACCCTGTATATGAAGGTGATTAAACTTTATACAAAGTGTCTAAAACTAACATAAGTTATAATAGTACATAAAAATTATATTATAACTCCTTTACTTCATTATTAGTTTTATGATATGTCTCGTGTATTTTTTTTTTGTCCTCATAACAGACGTAGTAATTAATATTGAAATCCTTATGCAATTGTTAGAACTTTTCATTCATGTAATTAGGATGATACTCATCTCAGGGGAAATACTCGTAGCTCATTAACAAAAACTTACATTTTTAATTTTATTTGCATGAGGATTACACGTTCAAAAACAACGGTTTACTGAAACAAGCCAAGTGTGAAACCAATTATAATAATCTGATAAATGTGTTCGTTCAGGGTCCGTTCAACGTCCTTTCTATTTCCTTCCGTATGACAAAATATAAGAAATTTATATATATATATATATATATACACAAAAGCTAATCAAAACTTTATAATAAGAAAACTGAAAGTGCTCTCCTAGATTATCCCAATTAAAGTGAAGGAATTTCTGGAACTCCTTCAAAGCAAGTAATTTAATCAGCGGCGAAGCATCCTTGAAAAAAAAACTTTCTACGGTCCACTGTAAGTGAATGGACGTGGGCTACCATCTGAATTTTTCCTCACACACACACACACACACACATATATATATATATATATATATAATATATATATATATATATTATATATATGTGAGGGGGATGGGACAATTCGACGTGGCCGACTCGATGCGACCCAACTCGATGTGGCCGACTCGATGTCAGGACAACTCGATGTCAAGCCAACTCGATGTCAAGCCAAGTCGATGCCAAGCCAAGTCGATGCCAAGCCAAGTCGATGCCAAGCCAAGTCGATGCCAGGCCAAGTCGATGCCAGGCCAAGTCGATGCCAGGCCAAGTCGATGCCAGGCCAAGTCGATGCCAGGCCAAGTCGAAGCATATTGTGCTTTATTATCTTTTAAGGGTATTTTAAGAAGAAAAAGTAAAGCATAAAAAATAATTAAGGCATACATTTAATAAACATTTATTACAAATTCATTAAATTTTATTAAATTATTAAAAATTATAAAAGAATACTGAATAGGCATTACTTTGACAGTGAAATTACATTTAATTAAAATTATAAGCCAAGTCGATGCCAGGCCAAGTCGAAGCATATTGTGCTTTATTATCTTTTAAGGGTATTTTAAGAAGAAAAAGTAAAGCATAAAAAATAATTAAGGCTAGGTAAGGTAAGGTAGGTAAGGTTAGGTTACGTAGGTTAGGTAAGGTAAGGTAAGGTAGGGTAGGTAAGGTTAGGTTACGTAGGTTAGGTTACGTAGGTTAGGTAAGGTTAGGTTAGGTAGGTAAGGTTAGGTTAGGTAGGTTAGGTAAGGTAGGGTAGGTAAGGTTAGGTTACGTAGGTTAGGTTATTAGGTTAGGTAAGGTTAGGTTAGGTAGGTAAGGTTAGGTTAGGTTAGGTAGGTTAGGTAAGGTTAGGTAGGTTAGGTAGGTTAGGTTAGGTAGGTAGGTTAGGTTAGGTAGGTAGGTTAGGTTAGGTAGGTAAGGTAGGTTAGGTAGGTAGGTTAGGTAGGTTAGGTAGGTAGGTTAGGTAGGTTAGGTTAGGTTAGGTAGGTAGGTTAGGTTAGGTAGGTTAGGTTAGGTAGGTTAGGTAGGTAGGTTAGGTAGGTAGGTTAGGTTAGGTTAGGTAGGTAGGTAGGTAGGTAAGGTTAGGTTGTAAGGTTAGGTTAGGTAGGTAAGGTAAGGTTAGGTAGGTAGGTAAGGTTAGGTAGGTAAGGTTAGGTAGGTAGGTTAGGTAGGTAGGTAAGGTAAGGTAGGTAGGTAGGTTAGGTAAGGTTAGGTAGGTAGGTAGGTTAGGTAAGGTTAGGTAGGTAGGTAGGTTAGGTAAGGTTAGGTAGGTAGGTTAGGTAAGGTTAGGTAGGTAGGTAGGTTAGGTAAGGTTAGGTAGGTAGGTAAGGTAGGTTAGGTAGGTAGGTTAGGTTAGGTAGGTTAGGTAGGTAGGTTAGGTTAGGTTAGGTAGGTAAGGTAGGTAGGTAGGTAAGGTTAGGTAGGTAGGTAGGTTAGGTAGGTTAGGTAAGGTTAGGTAGGTTAGGTTAGGTAGGTAAGGTAAGGTTAGGTATAAGGTTAGGTTAGGTAGGTAGGTTAGTAAGGTTAGGTTAGGTAGGTAAGGTTAGGTTAGGTAGGTTAAGTAGGTTAGGTAAGGTTAGGTAGGTTAGGTTAGGTTAGGTAAGGTTAGGTAGGTAGGTTAGGTTAGGTAGTTAAGGTTAGGTTAGGTAGTTAAGGTTAGGTAGGTTAGGTAAGGTTAGGTAGGTAAGGTAATTATTGAACTCGGCCTCGGTCTTGGCTTCAGACTCGACTACAACACTGTTTGGCATCGACTTGGCCTGGCATCGACTTGGCTTGACATCGAGTTGTCCTGACATCGAGTCGGCCACATCGAGTTGGGTCGCATCGAATCGGCCACATCGAATCGTACCCAACCCATATGTGAGGCTGTGAGGTGGAGCGCGCAAGAATCCAACTCACTATTTCACCAGGCCAACTCGAGAGGAGGGGCGACAAGCTTGACCTTCGCGAAATGAGAAATCATCGCGCGGAACCTTTGTAAGGTTGTAAGGTATATATATATATATATACAGGGTGGGCGGAAAGTAGCTCCCTATTTTGGATTGGTAAAAAAATACGTATATTATCCATTTATTTCAGAAGAAATAATATGAAAAGGTAGGCATACATGGTAGGTTTTCTCTAAAATTCAATGTGGGCTCCAACTCTTTCCACCAGCTTCTGGAGCCGCCCAGGAATGGCGTCCACTGACTTTAGCAGGAACTCCGGCGGGATGGAGGACATGACTTCCCGAATTCGGTCCTCCAGTTCTTCCAATGTCCTCGGTTTGGTGCGGTAGACTTCTTCCTTTACCCACCCCTAAAGAAAGAAGTCGCACGGTTACCGCTGAAAAACGGCAGAATCGGTTCAGTGTAACGGTGTGGTGTGGTATGACCTCAGATCAGGTTGTGGGCCCGTTCCTTCTGCGCAACACCATGAATGCTGAGCGGTACCTTGCTATGTTGCGAAACGAGGTCTGGCCGGTTGTCAGCACATGGGAGAACATCGACGATCTGATATTTATGCAAGATGGCGCCCCTCCGCACTTCGCTCTTGTTGTCCGTGAGTGGCTGGATGCCCACTTCCCTGGGCGTTGGATGGGTCGTCGTGGTCCACATCAATGGCCAGCCAGGAGCCCCGACTTGACACCGTGCGACTTCTTTCTTTGGGGGTGGGTAAAGGAAAAAGTCTACCGCACCAAACCGAGGACATTGGAAGAACTGGAGGACCGAATTCGGGAAGTCATGTCCTCCATCCCGCCGGAGTTCCTGCTAAAGTCAGTGGACGCCATTCCTGGGCGGCTCCAGAAGCTGGTGGAAAGAGTTGGAGCCCACATTGAATTTTAGAGAAAACCTACCATGTATGCCTACCTTTTCATATTATTTTTTCTGAAATAAATGGATAATATACGTATTTTTTTACCAATCCAAAATAGGGAGCTACTTTCCGCCCACCCTGTATATATATATATTATATATATATATATATATTTTTTTTGTAACCTATATATAGTCTTGAACTCTTTACTTACTTCAGTGTTCCTGAGGATGTCATTAGACAAAAGCGCTTGAGCACCACTCTGTGTTTCCTTTCCTTCGTGGTTTTATTCATCATATATATATTATATATATATCGATTAAATAATGAATGATTTGGAGTGAAAGAAAAAAAAAAGGAAATTTAAGTGGGTAATAATCATTGTGGGAGAGAAACGGCATAGCGCTGAGGACAGACTACTGCTTGTTTAACGTGGGTAACAATTTTTTTTTTAAGGTTTGTGGTATTATTATATAATTTTGTATACAGTTTTAATATGCAAATATTAACTTCAAGTTATTTTAAAACAAAATTTCTATAGATTTTTTACTTTTTTTGGATCACCTGAAGATCAGGACCCCCCCAGCCTTCTTTAGTTAGCTTTATAAGGCTAACTAACGAAAATATCACGACCTAACCTAACCAATCGTGAAGGGCGTACAATTGACCTAACAATTGGTTAGGCCGTGATATTTTCGCTAGTTAGCCTTGTAAAGCTAACTAAAGAAGGCTGGGGGTCCTGATCTTCAGGTGATCCAAATTTTCTTATTATTTAAAGCTAACTTAACTACCACATACTCAGTGATGCACATTATACATACAAAAACAAATAAATAAATAAATTTTTATACCCTTATCGGATTCGAATCGCTGCCCCCGAAGATATCCATCATGCAACGCACATTCTTCTTCTTGCTATGCCACGCCGAGTTACAAATGTGTCTGACAAATTGCCTATCATAACTTCATTAAATAATATTTTAGGGAACAAATTTTTATAATTGAATTTGATAAAATTATACGCAGAAGAAAATGGTAAAAAATGTAGGATCACCTGAAGATCAGGGCCCCCAGTCTTCGTTAGTTAGCCTTATAAGGCTAACTAACGAAAATATCACGACCTAACCAAACCAATCATCAAGGGCGTACAGTTGACCTAACGATTGGTTAGGTTAGGTCGTGATATTTTCGTTAGTTAGCCTTATAAGGCTAACTAAAGAAGGCTGGGGGCCCTGATCTTCATGTGATCCAAAATGTACTTTTTAAAAAACTAATAACCTTCTATGGAAGATTTTTTTTTTTAATAGGTCCGTTATCAATGCGTTTGTTTGAAAATACCATTTTGTAGCAGTTGTCGAAAGGGTATTTTTTTTAAATAGTGGTTTGTGAAAACTATTAATCCAAAACTTTTTCCTATTAAAATATTTTTTTTAATTTAAGATAAAAAAGTTTATATTTGTATTATATAACTTTTTTAAATAATTTTTTTTTTTTTAATCCTAAACTCGCTTTTTGCTTCGCGTAACTAAAATACTATAGGATTTTAAGCAAATAAACTTCAATAAATTTTTTTTCTGTATAAAAGTTTAATATTTTGCCCTTACATACGTATGCGAGTAATGAATGCGTGTATAAATGTATGTACATATGTATGTGTGTATGTTATGTAGGGAGCTGTTATTAAAAAAGCTATATTCCACGCAGTTATGAGGAAATAACTGCGCAATTTCATCGTCATTCAGTTCTAAAATACAAATGGATAGAAGTGCTGGAGGTCATTGCCAGCGAACACAGATTTTCCTGTATGAAGAAATTCTTAACGAAGCCAATATACGCATTCACAGACACTCGAAACGGACTCTCCGATGACCATTACGGAGAATAGCGCGATGGAAGAACGACGCAAGGCTCTTCTGCAACGTGTTCCCACCACTGCCACTATTCAAATAGGAAGGCCAAAGAAATGGTAGGATGAGCGTGATCGGCCCTTGATTGCCATCTTTATTCCAAGCGTGCAGAAATGTTTTTTTTTCAAATTTTTCTAACAGTGCTTTCGTTTTACTTATTTATTTACATATATATATACTTACTTCAGGCGAGTTCGAAAGACAGTTCAGGATCGACCTGCGGTCGACCCCTCTGCAGCATCCCGCCTCATTTGCGGAATTTGGTGAAGGAGGGAATTGCTGTCTGATCTCCTCCTGCCCTCGTAGCCAGCCACGCATGGCTGGTCAGGGACTTTGCACAGGAATCTGTCCAGCTGGTTCTTGAAGTTATTCAGGTCGGTGTGCTGGAGATTCCTCACTTCTTTTGGTAGGACATTGAAAAGCTTTGGTTCTCTTATTCTGAGGGTATTTTCCATCTTCGTTTTCATGACCCCTTGTCCCAACGCAGCTGGGACCGTACAAAATCTGCCTCTTTTCTCATTCGTTTGTTTCTATTTCATTTCTAAGGTTAGGGACAGAGCCCTCAAGTATTTTCCATATGTATATTATTGTGTACCGTTCGCGCCTTCTTTCGAGAGAGAAGAGTTTCAGTGATTATAGTCGAGAGTAGTAGTCTTCACCTTCCGTTTCCTCATCTTAGATGTAAAAGTCCTTTGTATAGCTTCAATGTTCGCAATGTCTCGTTTTTTGTACGGGCTTGTGAGTACTGAGCAATACTCAATTATTGGTGTGTGTGTGTATATATATATATATATATATATATATATATATGATGAATAAAACCACGAAGGGAAAAGAAACCCAAAGTGGTGCTCAAGCGCTTTCGTCTAATGACATCTTCAGGAACACATGGTGTTCCTGAGGATGTCAGACGAAAGCACTTGAGCACCACTTTGGGTTTCTTTCCCCTTCGTGGTTTTATTCATCATAAATATTTTTCACGTGTCACTTTCGTGAAATAATTTTCATATATATATATATATATATATTAACTGCAAACGACACAGTATAAGCGTCGTTCCTTACACACACACACACACACACACACACACTATATATATATATATATATATATATATATATATATATATAGTCGATCCTGAACCGTCGTTCCAACCCACACACAAAGTATATATATTTAGACTGTCCCCCAAAAAATAATTTTTAAAATTGAGTTGGCATACTCTGTCAATTGATGAGGTTTGGTCTTAGAATATGCCTGGTAAAATATAAGGTTGAGTGAGTAATATTAAGTGACTGCTCAGAGGACATGAAGTTTGCTGAAATAGAGTAAATTTCGCATCCTCTGTAGTGTACAATACAATATTTAAATGTTAATTTTTTTTCATTTAAGTATTATTTATGGCTTTTTCTTGTTACTAATAGTTATCATTTATGTTTGAGATATCTCATGCAAATGCGAGTGGCCTAATAAAGATTGCATATGCTTATTTGGCGAGCAAATTTATCTAACTATATTTAGGCTCACTACAATAATGTTTCAGAAAGAGAGCATAATCGGTGCTACTATAGTATGCGGTCTACCTTCGATTGGTTAGGTTTAGTCATGATATTTTTGTTCAAACTAACGAAAATATCATGACTAAACCTAACCAATCGTCAAGGGTGATTGACATTGGGATGTAAACAAATAATTAGTAAACAAGATAAGAAACTACAATTAAAAGGTAAACCGCCGAATCGTAGGTAGACCGCATACTATAGTAGCACCGCATAATCTTATTTGGCAGGAAATTTATCTAACTATATTTAGGCTCACCACAAATATGACTGAAACTAGAAGGCAAAATACAGTATGGCTGATTGGTGTCATGGTAAATAATGTTGAGGGAAATCAACTTCCAACACTTAGACAAGTGCTTTGTCGCTTATTCCCTGGCATCAAAAAAGAGAAACAAACGCTACCAGAAGCAGCATCAATTACTGTTCATGAAACGTTGGTAATGTGGAGGAAAGCCAATATACCAACATCACAAAAACCAAATGTTGTCGCCAAACTCAAGAAAATCTATAACCAGCATAAAAAATAAGCATAGAAAAAGCAGCACCCAAGAATCTAACACAAAAGCATTTGAAGAACAGCTTGATATTCTTTTTGATATCTCATGCAAATGCAAGTGGCCTAATAAAGATTGCGGAAGATTGGGAATTTCTGAAGATCAACGTGGAGTGCGAAAAATGTATATGGCTGGTCAAGATAAGGTTTTCGTGGCGAAAACGGAAAGGAAGGAAAAGAGGCTAGAGGCAGAAAATGAGCGTCGAAAAAAAACATGACATGAACACTGATGAAAAGCAAACAAAGACAGGGAATTCAAAGGATGAACTAGATTCTACATCAAGTGAAACTAAGGAGGAAACATGCATATGCGAATACCATAAACGAAAAATCTCCAATCCCGTGCCTTCTACTTCTATTTCAAGTCCTCGAAACGACAAATAACGAATCCAAATCCTCGGCGAATAATCAACGATCCTAAGTTCTCTGCTGCATTGGATCGTACAAATACATCTTTAAGAGAAGCAATGCACAGAGTTACTCCTGCTCTAGGCAGCTGGAGTTGATATTAGGGAGGTTACCCTCTCAAAATCATCAATACAAAGATCAAGACTGAAATCTAGAGCCAAGTTAAGTAAAGAAATAAAGAAAACATTTAACCCAGAAACTCCTCTCATTACACATTTCGATGGAAAGCTACTCCCCAATTCTGATGGAGGAAAATCTGACCGTTTAGCTGTTGTTGCCTCGGGTAGAAATGTAGAAAAACTCCTAGGAATCCCTAAATTGGTGGAAGGTACGAGTCAAGATGGGTAGAGCAATATTACAGTTAATAGAGGAATGGGATGGCATACGAAACTGGATTGCTGGTCTTTGTTTTGATACAACAGCCAGCAATACTGGCATCCATAGAGGAACCTGCACCACCATTGAGCAGGGACTCCAGCATAAAATACTTTTCCTATCTTGCCGCCACCACATTCTTGAAATAGTAGTGGGAGCTGTTTTTGACAAATTCTTTGTATTTCGAGGGCCTGATATAGATATTTTTGCAACGTTCAAAGATCAGTGGTCTTGGTAAGACAAAAGTAAATATACTCCCTTTGAAAGTGATGCCAGAGAAATGTCAGAAAAAGAATGAGAATGGGTGAAGCGGGAACGTGATGACCTGGTACAATTTCTGCATGAAAAATTGCGAGACAACCATGAGCGCCACGATTATCAGGAATTCCTAGAGCTAACCCTCATTTCTTTGGGGGTAAAAACCATCAAGAGGGATACACTTTACAGCTCCTGGAGCATACCATAGGGAAAGATGGATGGCAAAAGGCATTTATTGCTTAAAAATCTATTTATTCCGAGATCAATTCAATTTGAGAGAAAGAAAAAGAAGCCATCGGACGTATTAACATACTTTGCGTACCAATATACAGGGTGTACATAAAGTCAGGATCTATTTTTGTGAAGCACTTGGAAATTATATGGAATTCAATCATAAAATGATAAAGTGGTAACATTTATTAAATAATTAAGAGTAGGATTCGACGTGACGCCCATCAGTATCCCTGCACAGCTCAAATCGTTCCGCAGCATTTCTAAACACATTCTGGAGCATTTGCGGGGTTATGTTATCTGCAGCAGTTCGTATACGTGTACGTAAGTTTTCAAGACTCGTAATCTTCGTCTGATAGACGTGCGATTTGATAAAGCCCCATGCAAAGAAATCTAAAGGGGTTAAATCTGATGATCTCGCTGGCCAAGGTCTGTTGCTTCCGCGTCCGATCCAGCGATTTGGAAAACGTCCATTTAGATAATCCTGAACAATTTTGGCATAGTGACAAGGAGCACCATCATGTTGATAGACGACGGTACTAACAATCCTATCCCCGTCGTCTATCAACATGATGGTGCTCCTTGTCACTATGCCAAAATTATTCAGGATTATCTAAATGCACGTTTTCCAAATCGCTGGATCGGACGCGGAAGCAACAGACCTTGGCCAGCGAGATCACCAGATTTAACCCCTTTAGATTCCTTTGCATGGGGCTTTATCAAATCGCACGTCTATCAGACGAAGATTACGAGTCTTGAAAACTTACGTACACGTATACGAACTGCTGCAGATAACATAACCCCGCAAATGCTCCAGAATGTGTTTAGAAATGCTGCGGAACGATTTGAGCTGTGCAGTGATACTGATGGGCGTCACGTCGAATCCTACTCTTAATTATTTAATAAATGTTACCACTTTATCATTTTATGATTGAATTCCATATAATTTCCAAGTGCTTCACAAAAATAGATCCTGACTTTATGTACACGCTGTGTATAAAAGCCTGGTTTAATGCAACAAGAGCTGCCAGTGCGCCTATTAATGATCTATGGATGATAACAAAGCTGGAAGATTACCAAGAAATTGATAAGGAGATATCGACTGTGGCATTAGGCAAACTCAGATCCCACCTTTGGTACTTATGCGAGGATTTAGCACCTTTAGAATTTTTTTCAGAAGTCACCAACTCAGAAAAGGGTGCAATGGTGCAAGCTCTTGGAAAACAAGCTAAAACTAAAAATCTTCGCAGAGTAGAATGCAAAACAATTCGGACTTTCAAATGTAAGAATCTTTCTGACTTTATAACATGCAGACCATTAAATTTTTTCAAGGCTATGAAAATTGATGAATCATTTCTGACAGTAGATGAAACCATTACGACCAGTGAAGAGTAACGCCAGTTTCTTTTTTAAGTTGTTGAGTTCCATCGTAGAAAAATTTTAACCCCTACAAAAGCAAGTTTTTTATAAATGAAAATAGAAATGAAAATGTTTATTGACAGACTATAGTCAATAGGACAAATATTATTAATACAATAACAGTTCATATACTAAGGATAGAAATATATACAATTGATTAGAAATAATACTGTAATGTCGAAGTTAAGTGGAGCTACAGACAGACGTTTTCATACCAAGAAGTCCATAGCTTAGAGGATAAATGGCAGGAATCATGGATAGTTTGGATGATCGGGTTGGTTGATTTTTAATTCTTTGCATTAGACTGTGTTGAGCACGTCTTGTTCCCTCCGGGAAGCTCGGGACATTGCGGGTAGCAAACATTTGCGAAGCTGAGCATCTCGGGGGTAATTTATGTAAGAGTCTAAAAGACCTGTTGTACAGCAAGTTTAGGGTTCTGCCAGAACCTTTTTTATAATTCACCCAGAGTTGCTGTCCGTATATATTACTGCAGAAAGTATGAAAGAGTGTGTCTTTAACTTCACTTGTACAGAATCGAAAGTTCCTTATGGTCATATTCGCTTTAGCTCACAGGCTTCGAGATTGTTTTCTTATATCCGAGTCATCACTCAAGGAGCTGGTAATAGTTTGACCCAAATACTTAAACTCTTGTACTTCCACAATTACATCACCATTCATTTTAGACCTTATATCAGCTGGCTGATAACAACTTTCAGGATGAAATTGCATAACCTTAGTTTTTGTAACATTAAAAAGAATATCATGTTTCTGCGAATACACTTCGCAGACGTTTAGTAGCCGATCCAGACCTTTAACAGAGGGACTTATTAACACCATATCATCGGCATAAACTAAGTTATTTATCCTTGTGTTATCTATACAACATCCCACTGTTGCCTCATTAAGTGAAGCAATTAATCCGTCAATATACACATTAAACAGCATAGGGGAGAGCAAGGAGCCTTGTCTCACCCTGCAAGAGGAGCCAAAACACTAACAGTGAAAGATTGGTGGGAATACCAAAATTTCAATAAATTTAATATGTACATGGGAACCTTCCTGTCTTCTAGTTTTGCAAATAAAATATTGTGGTTCACTCTATCATATGCCTTACTTCTATCAAGGAAACAGCTATAAATAGTTGAATTACTGTCAATGTATTTAGATATTGTTTCTTTAAGTACATAGATACACAGGTCAGTTGAGTGGGACCTTTTAAAGCCAAACTGATTAGGAGATGTCCATAGGAAATCATTTAATCGGAGTAACAAGAGTTTTTCCAGTAGTTTCGAGGAGCAGGAAGCGACAGCAATAGGCCTGTAATTATTGCTGGACAGAATGTCTCCGTACTTATTTTTGACCAGGGGCAAGATATATACCATCATGAACTCTGCAGGGATATAGCAATGAGCAAGCATGGCTGATAGGAGCAATGATACATGCAGACGTACTACGTTATTTGCATATTTTAAGTGCTCATTCGATAAGTCATCTACCCCGATAGGCTGATAGGAGCAATGATATATGCAGACATACTACGTCATTTGCATATTTTAAGTGCTCATTCGATAAGTCATCTACCCCGATAGGCTGATAGGAGCAATGATATATGCAGACATACTACGTCATTTGCATATTTTAAGTGCTCATTCGATAAGTCATCTACCCCGATAGGCTGATAGGAGCAATGATATATGCAGACATACTACGTCATTTGCATATTTTAAGTGCTCATTCGATAAGTCATCTATAAAAGCAAGCAATATAAATTTATGACGCAAATTGGTATCAAAGGTAAGAAATTGTGATTTGTCCCGAAATTTCATATTTTTGAATGATGTGAACAGTCACTAATATGCACCAAATTGGATAAAATTTGTACATGATGCATGTTTCATCAAGTGCCACAAAATGAAACCCTATGCGACTTTGAACGAATAAATTTTTTTTAACGTTCCAACTTGGGACAGTCTAATATATATCTCTGATTCACATGTAAAAAATTCCATGGATCTTACTGAAAAAGTGAATAATGCACGTACTGAAACTAACGATAGATTGATCAGTTTTGACGTTTGTTCATTGTTTACAAAAGTGCCGATTGACGATATGCTTGACTTTCTCTCCCAAGAATTACATAAGTATGACCTGCCACTACCTTCACACATTGTTTTGGAACTTATTAAGCTTTGCATCAAAGACTGTAAATTCACTTTCAATAACGAGTATTATCAACAAGTTTTTGGGATGGCCATGGACAACCCCTTATCGCCCCTCCTCTCCAATATTTATATGGAGTTTTTCGAAATTACTTACATTCCGAGAATCCTGGGGGTTGGCATCCCTTGGTTGCGGTACGTCGACGATATTTTGTGTATCTGGCCCATGAATCGTGACCTGGATAACTTCCTCCTTCAGTTAAATGATCAAGTCCCCTCCATTAAGTTTACTTTAGAAGTGGAACAAGACAATTCAATCCCATTTTTGGATGTGCGTGTACATAGGGAAAGCCCAGGTTTTAAGTTTAGTATCTATCGGAAAACAACAAACAATTTGTCCTACGTACACTTTTACTCGGGACATGACACCCCCACTAAGAAGGCCATTTTTTCATCAATGTTTCTCCGCGCCCTTAGGATCGCCAGTCCGGAATACATCGATGCCGAATTGGAAAAAATCAACGGTATTGGAAGTGATCTGTGTTATCCATCTGCGTTTATGGAATCTTGTCTCAACAAGGCAAAACGAACTTTCTATCATGTCAATAATAACACTCGTACTTTGTCAAAGAATGTTTTAGTACTTCCATTTTTCCCGGGCTTTTTAGGCATTGCTAATGTACTTAAACTTTTGGATATTAATGTAGTATTTTCATATAACAATATTGTGAAAAATATCATAGTAAAAAATAGCCCTACCAATAATTCAGGCATTATCTATAAAATTGGTTGTAAACAATGTGATTCCTTTTACATACGTCAGACGGGAAAGGATTTGCACACACGTATAAAACAGCATCAATATTCCGTTAGAACAGGACAGTTGTCCAGTGCCCTTTTTGTCCATTTGTCAGAGTTATCCCACTGTATTGATTGGAATAATGCTTCAGTTTTATTCCACTCTAGCAACATTGTTAATAGAAATATTCTTGAGTCTGCCATTATCCAACTTTCAAATAACTTCAACATAAGCAAAGGTCTTTTTCAACTCGATCCTGTTGTTTTGAATTCCTTCAAAACAGATTTAGATAAGAAGGGTAGAACGCTAAATCTTTGGTAAACTTGTATGCTACTTTACTAACTTTTAATTTTCATTTTATTTATATATATCGAAACTTGACCATAAAAGGCAAAGTGTTAAAACCGGGCAGATTTCCAGTATAAATTGTATTTTTATAATTAATTTGATCTTGTGCTAAAAATCGATATTTTTCCTTACAAATCTGATAATCCTTTAATTTTTAATTTTTATTTTTACTGCTCCGTTTATTGCATATATATATATATATATATATATATATATATATATATATATATATAATATATATGTATGTATGTATGTATATATATATTATAGTATGTATGTTATTTATTTTATTTACTTTTTTTTTTTCTGTAACCTATATATAGGCTGTAACCCTTTTATGTACTTCAGTGTTCCTGAGGATGTCATTAGACGAAAGCGCTTGAGCACCATTTTGTGTTTCCTTTCCTTCGTGGTTTTATTCATCATATATATATATATATATATATATATATATATATACCTTATGAACCTTATGTTGTTTCGTGCGTTGGTCTCTCTTCACACGGAGGTCAAGCTGGTGGCGCCGCCTCTAGGTCTGGCCTGGTGGAGGAGCGAGTTGCTTTCTTGCGCTCTCCACCGTACATAGCCAGGCACGCCCGGCTCATCTGGTACTGTCCTGAGCCAGGCATCCAGTCTTTTCTTGAAGACTTCAACTTTGACCCCCGTTACGTTTCTGAGGTCCTTAGGAAGTTGGTTGAAAAGTCTTGGCCCCCTGACAACCAAGCTATTTTCCTTCAGGGTTGAGGAGGTTCCTTGTCGGGCCTTTAATTTGGGAACACTACACATTCTGCCTTTCCTATTTTCTAGTGTTGTTTGAATGGTAATTGGGTTTAGTTTTAGGTTTGGTACCAGTTTTTCGATCATTTTCCATATGTAGATTATGATGTACCTCTCTCTTCTTCTTTCCAGTGAGTACAGATTTAGTTTACGTAGTCTTTCCCAGTAGTTGAGTTCTTTGCAGCCATCAATCTTGGCTGTGAAATGCCTTTGCGTTTCTTCTAGTTTATTAGTTTGTTCCTTTTTATGTGGGGACGTCAAAACTGAGCAATATTCAAGTTTTGGTATAATCAGTGTTTTTAGCAGGGGAATCATTACTGTCCTGTAATATATATATATATATATAATATTATATATATATATATATATATATATAATATATATATATAAATAATTTAAATCTAAGAAACTTAGGCACATTATAACTTTTGCACTTAGACAAGAAATCCTCATCACAAATAGCCTTATTAAGTTTCAAATAGACTTTTTCACATTGTCTGCAAAAGTTCAATGTCGATTGGCCATATCTCTGGGTTAATATCAAAACTATTGACTTCTCCTTAGGGAAACGGGGCTTACAGATGAAAAGAAGGACCAACACAACAGCAAACATTTCCGTTTATTTTTATACTTCAGACGTTTCGACAAATCTTTTGTCATCATCAGTAAATTATAAGTCTTGAAACCTTAAAACAAAAATGAGAATAATGAAAATTACATCAATACACAATTAACATTAAAATTACATCACTACAAAAAATTAAAATCATTAAAATTAAATTAAAATTACCTCAACTGGTAAATACACAATGTTTACATCAACCTCCATACTTGGCAAAAACTGAGAAAAAACTGTATGGTCAGTAAATTAGAAGGTATGATATGTCTATGAAAATAGGTTGGTTAGTTAAGAGCTGTAATTTGTAAGATGAACTATCATTATTAATGGAAGGTTTGTTTCTATAGTCCGTACCAACCGTCCCCTCAGTAGCCCACCACAATCCGCAATTAGAAACCATAGTAATGAAAACAACCATCCCCTTCACAAAACTCAGTACGAAATTCTAACCAGATCTAATAACCTTACAGAACTCCGAATTTTAGAATCTTGTACATCTATAGAAACAAACCTTCCATTAATAATAATAGTTCATCTTACAAATTATTACAGCTCTTTTAACTAACCAACCTATTTTCATAGACATATCATACCTTCTAATTTAACTGACCATACAGTTTTCTCAGTTTTTGCCAAGTATGGAGGTTGATGTAAACATTGTATATTTACCAGTTGAGGTAATTTAAATTTAATTTTAATGATTTTTAATTTTTTGTAGTGATGTAATTTTAATGTTAATTGTGTATTGATGTAATTTTCATTATTCTCATTTTTGTTTTAAGGTTTCAAGACTTATAATTCACTGATGATGACAAAACATTTGTCGAAACGTCTGAAGTATAAAAAATAAACGGAAATGTTTGCTGTTGTGTTGGTCCTTCTTTTCATCTGTAAGCTCCGTTTCCGCAAGGAGAAGTCAATAGCTTTGATATTAACCCAGAGATATGGCCGATCGACATTGAACTGTTACAGACAATGTGAAAAAGTATATATATATATATATATTATATATATATTATATATATATATATATATATATATATATATATATATATACCTTACCTTATGTTGTTTAGTGTGTTGGTCTTTCTTCACACGGAGGTCAAGCTGGTGGCCCCGCCTCTAGGACTGGCCTGGTGGCGGAGCGAGTTACTTTCTTGCGCTCTCCACCGTACATAGCCAGGCACGCCCGGCTCATCTGGTACTGTCCTGAGCCAGGCATCCAGTCTTTTCTTGAAGACTTCAACTTTGACCCCCGTTACGTTTCTGAGGTCCTTAGGAAGCTGGTTGAAAAGTCTTGGCCCCCTGACAACCAAGCTATTTTCCTTCAGGGTTGAGGAGGTCCCTTGTCGTGCTTTTAATTTAGGAACACTACACATTCTGCCTTTCCTATTTTCCAGTGTTGTTTGAATGGTAATTGGGTTTAGTTTTAGGTTTGGTACCAGTTTTTCGATCATTTTCCATATGTAGATTATGATGTACCTCTCTCTTCTTCTTTCCAGTGAGTACAGATTTAGTTTACGTAGTCTTTCCCAGTAGTTGAGTTCTTTGCAGCCATCAATCTTGGCTGTGAAATGCCTTTGCGTTTCTTCTAGTTTATTAGTTTCTTCCTTTTTATATGGGGACGTCGAAACTGAGCAGTATTCAAGTTTTGGTATAATCAGTGTTTTTAGCAGGGGAATCATTACTGTCCTGTCCCTTCTCTTCAACGTTCTTAGAAACCTGTCCGGCGACTCTTTTTGCTTTATTTATCGCTATCTGATTTTGTGTTTCGAATTTCGCATCATCTGTCATTATTATCCCGAGATCAATCGCTTTCATGCTTCTCTGAATTTCCTGTCTATCTGGAGCATAATATGCAGTCTGTTTAAGTTCTTCTTTTCTACCATATCTCAAGAGTTGAAATTTCTCGGCGTTGAATGACATGTTGTTGTCTTCTGACCATTTGTATATTTTGTTCGTGTCCCTCTGCAAGGCCTCCACGTCATGTACATCGCTGATTTTTCTGCTGATCTTTGTGTCGTCTGCAAAGGATGTTACTATACTATTGCTGTTTACTCCGCTGTCTATGTCTGTTAGCATGATAATGAACAGGAGTGGGGCCAGTACTGTCCCTTGTGGTACTGAGCTGCGTACTTCCGATTCTGATGATGATATACCTTGAATTTTGACGACCTGCAGACGATCACTAAGGAAGTTGTAGATCCATTTTCCCACTTTGCCTGTTATTCCCATGTCTTTAATTTTATGTCCTATTATACCATGGTCACATTTATCGAAAGCTTTAGCAAAATCTGTGTATATAACATCGTAGTTGTCATTGCCTTCCAATGCATCTAGGATATTGTTGTAGTGCTCTATTAGTTGTGATACGCATGATCTACCTGATCGGAATCCATGCTGATTTTCGTTGAATCTTTCCCGTGTCTCCAGGAAATCATAAATTTTCTCTCTAACTATTCTTTCAAATACTTTGGTGAGGTGGAACGTCAATGACACTGGTCTATAGTTCTTTGCTTGAGATCTGTCCCCTCCTTTATATATAGGGACAATGTTTGCTCTTTTCAAGATGCTCGGTATTTCCCCAGTGTCTAGGAATCTTCTCCATATCCAGTATAAAGGTGTAGCTATTTCATTTTTACAGTTTTTAATCAATAATGCGTTCCAATTGTCCGGACCTGCAGCTGAATGTAGTTTCATTTGTTCTATAGCTCTCGCTACATCTTCTGGTGTAAACTCAAAGTCTGTTATATACTCTCCTTGCAATTCCTCTTCAAAGAATGCATTTATGTCAGGTATCGCTTTGTCACTTTTTGGGGTACTGAAAACTGATTCATATTGAGCTCTCAATGTATCAGATATTTCTTTTGGATCGTCGGTTAGTTCATTATTTCCCGTCCTTAAGGGCCCAATAGCGGCGCGCGTTTTTGTTTTCCTTTTTGCATAGCTATAGAAGTATTTTGGATTTTCCTTTATTGCTTCTACCGCCTTTTCCTCTTCCCTCTCTGTATGGTCCTTAATCAGGGCTTGTATTTCCCTATCGATACCCTCCAGTTTTTCTTTTATTATTTTCCTGCCATTATCTCCGCAGTTTCCTAACTTCGCCTCCACTCTCTTTCTTTTGCGGAATAGTCTTCTCTTTTGCCTTTCTAGCCAGCTCCTCTTTCCTTTTGGCTGTGATTTCGGAGCATATTTTTCTAAAATTCTCAGCGTTTTTTCCTCCAAAGTTGTTAGCATTTCTTCCGTTGTTTTATTCTCGAAAATTGTTCTCCATTCTATTTGGGCCATGTGCGATCTGATTGCTTCCCAATTTATAGTCTTCGAGTTTAAGTTAAAGGCCCCGAATTTACTTCTTTCCACAATATGTGTATTGTCTTCTAATGCTGCCATCATATTTGTTGATATCTCGATTAAGTTGTGGTCTGAGATAATGGTTGGGGTTATTTTTATATCAGCAATCAAGTTCGTGTTATTCGTGAATACCAGATCCAGGCAGTTATTTTTTCTGGTATTTTCTGTTATCTCCTGTGTCAGCATATATATATATATATATATATATACACCGGCCTCGGTGGTGTAGTGGTTAGCGTCGCTGACTAGGAATCCATCGGCCCCGGGTTCGAGACCCGGTGACGGCAGCCGGCGCGCAGCAAAACCCAGCTGTTCATCATTCCACACAATAAAGAAAGTGGTTGGTAGATAAATGGGTAACTTGGGTGGCCTAGTGGTTAAGACGCTGGGCTGCTGGTCGGGCGAGGTTCGGATTGCACGTTAAACTGTAGGTCTAACCTTTCATGTACTTAAAAACACCTTGTATTGTTAAATACATAAAAGGCCTTGGGATCGTATTAAATTTTCCCCGTGGGTGTGCATCATTTATTAATTTCATGTTTAATTGTGAAATTCCTTACATATACAGGGTGTTTCATAACATGTGGGACGCACTTTCAGGATGGATTCAGGACCTGAAAACAATGAAAAAAGTTTATATGAACATATGCCCAAAATCGCTGTTTCCGGATTACAGCCCGTTGTGTGTTCCAGCAAGTATCCGCCTTACCTTTAAAGGAAGTGCTCAAAATGACCGCCTTGTGCTTGAATACACGCCTGAACACGCCTCGCGCTTGAATACACGCCTGAACACGCCTCGTCATAGACTGTCTGACGCGTTCAAGCATTCCAGGTATTGCTCGGATTTTCTGGCATCCTTGTTCCACACGTTGGCGAAGCATTTCAACGTTGTCAATGGGTATCACGTAAACGATGGATTTCAGATGACCCCACAGGTAAAAATCGAGTGGATTCAGGTCCGGGGAGCGAGCAGGCCACGTAATGGGTCCTCCACGGCCTATCCATTTATCAGGGAAATGGTCATCCAAATAGTCTGGTTACTCGACTAAAATGAGGCGGAGCGCCGTCATGCATAAACCACATACGACGTCGAACGCCAAGAGGAACTTCATCTAGTAAATCGGTTAAATCATTCCTTAAAAAATTGCAATAGGATTCTCCTGTTAATCTTCCAGGCAAAACATAAGGACCGATTAAGTTGTCGGCAATAAGTCTTGCCCATACATTGATACTAAATTACTGTTAGTGTCTTGACTGGATGATTGCATGCAGATTCTCTTCGGCCCAGTGATCAGTATTGTGAAAATTGATCACGCCATTTCTTGTGAAGGCAGCAGCATCATCAGAAAACAACACGGAGGATAGAAAAAGAGGATCGCGAGCACACTGTTGAAGGGACCAAATACAAAAAGCCTCTCGTGGTGGAAAATCAGCTTCAGTAAGGCCTTGTACTCTCTGAATGTAATATGGGTAAAGCTGTTGTTCCCGTAAAATTCTCCACACAGTTGTGTATCTTACACCCTCTACTGCTGCTATCCTTTGAGTGCTGACACCAGGATGTTCCTCTACGCGATTCAGGACCCGCTCCTCCAACTCAACAGTTCTGGCGCTGATTGGTCTACCACCATCTGAAACTCGCTTGTTGAATGATCCTGTATCACCAAGACGCTCGTCTATTTTCTGAAAGGTCTTCTTATCTGGCAGACGGCGATTCGGAAACCTTTCCGCATACAGAAGTCTTGCTGCGGCCGCATTATACTCGGCAAGTCCATACATGAGATGCATGTCTGCCATTTCTCTGTTTGAATAAGCCTCCATCCTCACTTCAAATGCACACTATCACTGAATAGCACAAAAACTTGGTTTTTTTTCACTGGACTGCACTTATTCACGGTAAGAAGTTACAAATACGAACAGTGAAACACCGCGATGCACCTCTGACTGACTGCTGGCTCTACACTCAACAATATTGAAACATGTCATAGAGTGTACGAAACATTACAATCGGCAAGGATATACATGAAATAAGTCTCGTACACACTCACAAACATTGTCGGCAAGCAATGTTTGTAAACAGTTTGCGGAAAGAATTGCTGGAACACAAAACGGGCTGTAACTCGGAAACAAAGCGATTTCGGGCATATGTTTATGTAAACTTTTTTCATTGTTTTCAGGTCCTGAATCCATCCTGAAAGTGCGTCCAACATGTTATGAGACACCCTGTATATATGAGTGGGAAAGTGAAGTGCGAGAATTCTTTTACGTTAGGTTACATTAAATTACACTAAGTTAACATGGATTACATTAATTTAAATCGGATCTTGTTTGGTTAGACTCGGGTAGGTTTGAGTTCATTTTCCTCAAGTCTGTATAATTTAGTCTTCGCATATATTCAGTATTCATAGACGACGTGACCATTTACATTTTTACCCTCTCAACATTTTTAAAATGCCCTCAAATTGTGAATGCACCAGAAATTCTTTAAAATTATCCTTGTAAATCCTCATGGCGGGGACCAACAATACTACTTTATATATATATATATATATATATATGAATATTCCGCGCAAGATGAGAGCGAAAGAACGAAACAAATGAAAAAATGAGGTAACCACCCGGGAATCGAACCCGGGATCTTCCGATTGCCGGTCAGATATGATAACCATTACACCACGGGCCTCACTCAGTCAAATGTCGTAATTCCTCTACATACGCGCAGAAACCAATGCCCCAAAGGGGCACCTCCCGCATGCCGTACATTATATACATTATAACTGCAAACACGCAGTATAATTAACGTAAAGAACGACGCTTTGTATAGGAGAATATTCCGCACAAGATGAGAGCGAAAGAACGAAACAAATGAAAAAATGAGGTAACCACCCGGGAATCGAACCCGGGATCTTCCGATTGCCGGTCAGATATGATAACCATTACACCACGGGCCTCACTCAGTCAAATGTCGTAATTCCTCTACATACGCGCAGAAACCAATGCCCCAAAGGGGCACCTCCCGTATGCCGTACATTATATACATTATAACTGCAAACACGCAGTATAATTAACGTAAAGAAAGACGCTTTATATAGGAGAATATTCCGCGCAAGACATTTGACTGAGTGAGGCCCGTGGTGTAATGGTTATCATATCTGACCGGCAATCGGAAGATCCCGGGTTCGATTCCCGGGTGGTTACCTCATTTTTTCATTTGTTTCGTTCTTTCGCTCTCATCTTGCGCGGAATATTCTCCTATACAAAGCGTCGTTCTTTACGTTAATTATACTGAGTGTTTGCAGTTATAATGTATATAATGTACGGCATGCGGGAGGTGCCCCTTTGGGGCATTGGTTTCTGCGCGTATGTAGAGGAATTACGACATTTGACTGAGTGACGCCCGTGGTGTAATGGTTATCATATCTGACCGGCAATCGGAAGATCCCGGGTTCGATTCCCGGGTGGTTACCTCATTTTTTCATGTTTCGTTCTTTCGCTCTCATCTTGCGCGGAATATTCTCCTATACAAAGCGTCGTTCTTTACGTTAATTATACTGCGTGTTTGCAGTTATAATGTGTGTATATATATATATATATATATATATATATATATATTAGTATTGTTAATTATTAAATTTTACTCTTATTACTTGCATTAAAAACAAAAGCAGAAAAAAAACCTGCAACTTTCACAGAATTTTATTTTCTAAGTTTAAACAACAGTAAAATTAAAGTGTAGAAACTATTTCCACATTTTTATTAAACCTAATTAGAGCTAATAATTTTTAACAACTCAACCATCAAATTTTTTTATTATCCTTTATCATTTATCATAAAGGTTATGAGAACGCTTCCCTGCTTTGCAGTTATGCCAATATACGCAGGTTAAACGCAACCGGGTTTTTCTTTTTCTTTTTTAAAGCCAAGTAATTTCTTTACATAGAAGAAATCTTATGAAATATTTTATTCACTTCTTATTGGAATACAAATCCTATAATTTGCCCAAGTATTCTGTTCGTTTGCGTATAAAATATGTCTAACGTAAAGAGAATGTATGGGATTAACTGACTATATCATATTTCAATTTATAAATGTTCTTGCGAGTCTCGACTAAAACCCGAATTGGATTCCGATCTTTATTCTAAATTGAATTACGATCGGAACTAGATATATTTTGTTACTTGAATCGTAATCGGAATCAATATAATAAAAAAGGAAAGCTTTGTAATCATGGTGTCCATTACAAAACAAAAAACGATGGATGTTGCGTAGGCTTTGAATATATACACTACACAATGTATGAGCGCGAGGTATTTACGTCTTTACATAAAATGCACGTCGAGGAAAGGATGTACCGAAATTTGTAATTACGTTAATTGACAAACACCACAACACTACTTCTTTTCAAAACTTAAAGCACGTATGTACCAATATATAAATATACACTTCTGTTGCTGGGCGTAAATAACTAAATATTAGCAAAGCCGTGACCCCCTATGAACTATTTGTCTTACCAGATTCTGTTCACTCGAGCTTGCCAGAAGTCTTGCGCGTCAAAAATAAATTATTACCCTCATTTTAATAATGATACTGGGTCTTACATTAATTCTTCTAATTACTTGGCAAACCAGGTAAATAAATAAATTATACACACACACACACACTGTATAAGTTAACTTCTCGAAGACTATATTGCAATTGAATGCGAATAAGTCATCTTACACATTTAAGTGTCAAAAAACATAAGATAAGCCTCTAATCTGATGTTATTCTTTCGCTTTCCATAGAAATCCAACCTTCGTATCTGGTGTTGGCGAGAGTGAGGATAAAATAAATGTTTGTAAAATGGTTTTAAAATTTTACATGTTGACGCTATGTGAGAAATTGAGCTGTCCTCAATCGTATTCCGTCAACAAAGAAAAGTAAATAACTGAAGTTGTAAACGAATGATGATACGAATGAATTCGAACGAGGTCAATGAATAAACACACGATATCCATCTCAATCTCTCCCTCAATTTCCATAGATTATTCCCGCGACAAATATTTTATTTTTAAACCCTTTTACGCCATTAAACTTTTGACTTAAAACCTTCCATTTAATTCGTGTAACTAATTAGTAAAATGAATCATAAAATAATCGTTCAACTTATACATCGGCCAAACTCAAGTTGAATGAAAGCTCAATTTTCTCTGATAAATTAAGAAGCTCAAGTCGCAAGAAACATTGATATCCCTCACACACACACACACACACACACAAAGCGATGTACCGACTTTTTAAAATTCATATATCTAAAATACTAATTAATTAACCTAACCTTAGTGTCATCGAACCGAGATGGGCGAGTAGTATAGCCGCAAAAGGTTAGAGTGCAAGAATGTTGCAAGTGATTACGTAATGTTGCAAAGGGGGGTGGGGAAGTTGCAAAGGGGGGTGGGGGTGTTGCAAAAAAATTAAAAATAAAAAAAGAAAAAAGAAAAAAAAAGAAAAAATTACCCCAAAGGGCCCTTTGTTGCCAACCGGGGTTGCAAGGGGCATGCAACTTGGAGGTGGAGTTCTCCCCCAAGCGGGCCAGAAAGGAGAGAAAGGAGGAGAGGTGTTCACCTGGCAGGAGCCAAGTGCATATTAAGACTTCAGCCGAGTAGGCGTTGTTTTATAGGCTCCTAATCAGCCAGTTGGCTGAGCCAAGGGGGGAGGGGTACACCTGAAGGAGAGAGAGAGAGAGTAGTTGCCTTTGATTGCAAGGCATGCAACTTGGAGGCGGAGTTCTCCCCCAAGTTATTTTCGTTTACCTAACCTAAGAGGCCTCTAAGGGGTTTTCCCAAAGGGCCAGAAAGAGGACCAGAGGTCCTTGCTCGGCTGGGAGCCGAGCTTGAATGACTCCGTCAGTCGTCTCTCGGTCTTTTATAAACCTCTATTCTGGCTGAGTTGCCAGATAGCGCCATGTATTCAGTTGCCAGATAGCGCCATGTGTTCCAGATAGCAAAAACCATATATTAATCATCCATTTAAATAGTGTACCACAATATATGACGGTAGATGAATCCAATCAAATTCTGTTTATTAAATAAATAATTTTTACACACTTAATTTTTATTATAAATATTTAAGTCACGAAACGAAATGAAAATTTATGAAACACACGAGCCTCATCCCCTGCGAAGAAAATTGAAAAAAAAGAAATTTAAAGAAATTAATAAATTGAAATTAGCCAAAACACAATCCGCTATAACGGGATCGGTTTGGAAGAACACCTGCTGGTTGAGACCCCCCCCAATCCCTGATAAGCCTCCCTTCACTCCAACGAAATGAAAATTTATGAAACACACAGAGCCTCATTCCCCTGCGAAGAAAATTGAAAAAAACGAAATTTAAAGAAATTAATCAATAGAAATTAGCCAAAACACAATCCGCTATAATGGGGTCGGGTCTCATTCCCCCCCAATCCCCTGCGAAGAAAATTGAAAACAGCCCAAATCTAAATTACTTCTACAATGAAACACATTCTCAATGCGCTTACGAAGAAACATATATTAATCAAAATACCACAATATATTTATATAGTTAATCAATTGGAAGACTCAACCATATAAAATACCACATATTTATATAGTTAATCAATTGGAAGATTCATTTAAACACACGTTCCAATAAATCATTTATTTCCTATTTAAATACCAAAAAACGAAGAAAATTGCAAAAAAAAAAACGAATTCTAAAGAAATTAATCAATTGAAATTAACCAAAACACACGATCGTATTCTCAAATCTATACACACACACGCACACGAGGAAAAGGAGACTCTGTGTCCATTCGATTCACCTATTGCCAGAGGCGATTTTTTTCTGACCATAATTACCTTTCTCCCAGACAGCTTGAACAAAACCTCTCTCGACTCCATTTCTTAGATATGCCCACAATTATATATATATATATATATATATATATATATATATATATATGAGAGAGAGAGAGAGAGTTTTGTTCAAATAATTTCTGACCATAATTACCTTTCTCCCAGACAGCTTGAACAAAACCTCTCTCGACTCCATTTCTTAGATATGCCCCACAATTATATATATATATATATATATATATATATATATATATATAGAGAGAGAGAGAGAGAGAGAGAGAGAGAGAGTTTTGTTCAAATAACGGAATATGCTTGTATCTTTTGCCAGCAAATTCCATTCACGTAACCTAGAATTTTCTATCACCCATAGTTTTCGAGAAAATAATATTTCCATTTACTCAGTTTGCCCAAAATATTATTTAAAATTAAGTGTTCTAATTTAAATTTACTTTCTTTTTTCCAGGTTAACTATACCCACAATTATAATAAATAATAATCGAATTACGGACGATTGTTCGAACACAATTGTTCGAAAACCATAGTTCGAAGCAACAATTATTCGACGTTATAATTGTTCGAATGAACAACCAACTAAATAAAATCTTAGTTGCCAAGACGCAAATACGAACATGTAAATAAGGTTAGCCTCTTCATTTAAACTATAACATTTATAGTGCTGCAGTTAAACCACCCCTAAAATGGCAGAGTTTGTTTCTAGTGAGAAAGGAAAGCCAATGCTCTTAGTGAATGGGTTTTTATATGTAAGAGACCTAACCTAACCTAACCATAATTTGCAACTATAGTTTACCTCGACTTTCATATGCTTCTATCCTGTTTTATTAATAAAGATTTTTAACTTTGAATAACGTATGAATAAAGATTTTTAACTTTTAATGTTTTTAATACTTTTTGTTTTTCGAACTATGGTTTTCGAACAATTGTGTTCAAACAATTGTGTACAGGACCTGCATTGTCTATAAGGGGATACTCTGAGTAAATGGAAATATTATTTTCTCGAAAACTATGGGTGATAGAAAAATTCTGAAACCATATTTGGAATCAGTATCAAACGTTCTATAAGAATCACCAAATAATTTTCGTTGTACCCTAGTGCAATTTCTCGCCGAATTGGAAAGGTTTTCACTCCGCTTTAGACCTACAGCTTAACGTGGAAACTGAATGCTTTTTTAAAAATATAATTAGGCTATATTTATAATTTCTTTATTATAAAATAAGTTAACAATTGAAATTATGTTAACACAAGAATTTGTGAAAACATTACTAATAACTTGTAAGTAAAAATAAAAATATAATATAAGGGACTACCATAGAAATGTAAGTGTCAATAATTTATTCACAAGAAACACGATTTTATATGTTACTCGTCCGGACCCGTTATAGCGGATTGGTACACACATCATAGCTCCACCCAGCTACATCGGCAGCCAATCACTACGAACATCTGTTCTTTTGGGGCGGAGCTTGGCGATTGTGCATATAAAAGGGGATATTTTTCAGTTGGGAGTAACAGTAGCTATTTTCGCGTCAGTGAATAATCATTCCCTCCACCATGGACCTGTACGTCTCCCCAGATTTGTATGAAGAAAGTGATACTGCAGCATTAACGGCAATTAGTCTTTTCAATGCGATTGACCGTGATGAATTATTTCCAACGCAAACCGTTGAAGATATTTGCAGTGACGCTCCTTACAATCAGACGCAAGGGACTACCATAGAAATGTAAGTGTCTATAATTCGATTTTATATATATATGGAGAGTTGTAGTATCTCGTCAAATAGATACTCGCCAAAATTTTTTTATGGCAATCAATGTTATTTGGTTTTACTTCTTACCCCCATTATGCTAAAATCGAAATTTTTTATGGCAATCAATGTTATTCCTCTTAAATGAACCAAAGATATCTTCACATAATGGGGATGTCTGTATACTCTGTATATGTTTTAAAAGAATGAACATTATTCCTTTAAGGTCCGATGAGGATTTGACACGTGTTATACAATCTTTTGAAGAATCTCGTGTCATGAACACGGAGGATATACTGATCAGTCAGCAATGTCACACATCCTCCACCATGGACCTGTACGTCTCCCCAGATTTGTATGAAGAAAGTGATACTGCGGCATTAACGACAATTAGTCTTTTCAATGCAATTGACCGTGATGAATTATTCCCAACGCAAACCGTAGAAGATATTTGCAGTGACGCTCCTTACAATCCGACGCAAGGGACTACCATAGAAATGTAAGTGTCTATAATTCGATTTTATATATATATGGAGAGTTGTAGTATCTCGTCAAATAGATACTCGCCAAAATTTTTTTGTCAATCAATGTTATTTGGTTTTACTTCTTATCCCCATTATGCTAAAATCGAAATTTTTTATGGCAATCAATGTTATTCCTCTTAAATGAACCAAAGATATCTTCACATAATGGGGATCTGTCTGTATACTCTGTATATGTTTTAAAAGAATGAACATTATCCCTTTAAGGTCCGATGAGGATTTGACACGTGTTATACAATCTTTTGAAGAATCTCGTGTCATGAATACGGAGGTTATACTGATCAGTCAACAATGTCACACCGAAATAATGTAAGTGTTTTTCGATCTTTTTGGGAAAAGAAGACACCATATATTTTCATAAATTTATTAAATGAAAGAAATCAGTACAATAACCAACTACAGAATATACCGTTACAAATATACGAACAAAAACATTATACTATACAACGAGTACGTACAATTGGAAAGCGGATTTTTATCTGTCTGCATACCATTTCATCGTTTCGGCGTGTGACACGGGTCAAATAAATTTAAAAAATTTATAAATTCTTTATCACATGACATATGCGTGAGAAATGAGACGCAGTACATTCCGCAAACATTACTAAAATATCCTTGTATACGAAATGGGTTCCATACAACTTCGGGAATATGTAACTGAGCGAGAAATTTTACAATAATAGGGTCACTCCAGGGTTGAGTACCGAGTGAATCAAAATAGTACATGCGCTGTCTATTTTTAAAATAGACAGCGATCCAGTGAATCCCATCATTACCGATGACATCTGTGTTCACAATAAGACTACCGCATTCTCGCGTACTTGGCAAACTCAATGTTTCATTCTTCGCAAACACTCCGATAAATTTAGAACGTGTGACTCGCTCCATTACTTTCTGAAGTGTATTAGCATCCATTTTAAAAGTCAGTGATAACGCTCCTAAATCTATCTACTTCTCTTAGGGCTTGCGATTCGAGATATACTAGTACACTAATAGGAGCGTCTATAGGCTTGGCGAATCCAGCCGCACTAAATGTTTCCGCTCTGCTGTGGGTTAAATGGGTATTTACGCTAGCAGATAAGTCAGGTGTAATGTCAAACGGATAAAGGTTAAATTGATCAATGAATTCTTCCTGCGTTACCCCATTACCAAGCTAATCACAATCACCTGCAATATGGGTCAGATTACTATAGGCTCTGGCGCAAAGAGGTAACACAGCGTCTGATGAATAGTCCGTACCCACTGTTCCACCCAAAGCAGTGCCATTAACGTATAGTTATATTTTTAAGTCCGAAATTCTCGAATTTAAAGGCACTCTTTTTATATTTTCCATTCACCGAAGCATGGTCCTGCATGCCGATTAATATCCTTTTAGGAAGATTTCCCAGGGCAATGTTTTCTATCTGCTTCGATGCCAACCCTGCAGGAACCGTATATAGTTTGATTTGCACTCTGTTAATAGGATATTTCACTGTAGCGTTTAGTAAATTTTTCTCAATTTCTAGTTGTTTTGGTGAACTTAATTTCACTCGCCGTACACGGAGGTATGTGTCCATAATGTAACCACAACGGGCTTTGCACCCTCTTCTTGATCAGCATCCAGATTTAAGCAGATCTCAGGACTCGTGCGGGTGAGCTTTATTTTCATATCCACCCCGTTCACAAGCAACTTCTCCTGGAAAGTGAAATCTGTGTGCAACCGTCCAAAACACTCGTATATTTTCTTTTTAGAATTTTTAAATTTGTCCTTTATACTATTTTCATCTTTAGTTTGATAATATCCCTCGGCACTTAAAAAGGTAGCCATCGCTTCTTTGGAAAAGTTGAGGACATTTTCCAGATAGGCTCGTAGATGATAGTACCCCGTGCTAGCCCTGTTCAAAAATCAACTTTTTCTTATTTTCATAGGTTTCTGTACTTTTTCCCATGCTTTTTGACCTGAAAAGGCCGAAAATCACAACCATTTTGACCTAGGTTGTTGGGAAGCATTGCCGCGTGGAGCTTTAAGTTTTCTGCCTTGAAATCGGCCAAAAGCACCAGTTCCGGGGTCCCTTGAATCATGTTTTGCACTATAACTTTTTATCTAAACAAGATAGAGCAACAAAATAGGAACCAAATTAAAGTGTTTTTAATCCTCTTTCTAACTTATACAATTATGATAGTCTTGGAACAAGAAATGGCACATTGGTACATACAAAGATTTCAGAAATATCACAAAATTCGTTTTCTCACACTCAAGGCAGACAAGGCGCCTTATTCATGACACAAATTTGAGATTAACATTTTGTCAAGTCTAATCGATCAAGAAGTGAAAGCATTACATGATGATTAATTTCATAATGACATTTACACAGTCAGTTGTTGAGAGTTTGTTTCTTGAAGCTGTCAAAGCGGCGTCTGTTGAACTCCACAGCTTGAAGGAGATAGTCCCTTTGCTTGGCATCTGTTGTTATGACATTTGCAAAGTCGCTCATCATCTTGACACCACGTTCAGCAATGTCGTTCACCGCTTTCAGATTCTTAACATAGTCCAACGCTTTTCTGTAGTCCTCATTCTGTGGCCAAGACGTGACAGGTTCCAGAAGCCACTCGGATCCAATGTTCAGTGTGTCCAGCAGGAAATGTGATTCTGGGCCAATGAGATCAACCAGGGTGGTCTTAGCTGTGACTCTCTGGAATAGAGGCTTTCCTGTTCTGAAGCTCTCTGGCTTCTCAGTGGCATGTAACTGGGCAGCAATGTCGTGCTTCAATGTGTCACTCAATTTACTGCTGAACAGGGCAAATGGCACGACTTCCTGCGTCAGGTACCATTTGTGGTTTTCCATCTTATTAAGTACTGCATCAGCAAGCTCTGGGTCAGTTTTCTTGTACTTCAACATGTCTGGATTAGACTTAGATCATTCACGGGAGCATCTGCAGCAGACATTGACATCATCCATACAGGAGTGTAGAACAGCGCAAGGAAGGTGTTGAGTCTTTCCAGCTTTGATACAGTGTCTTCGTCGTACTCAAGTTGATCTGCAAACATCAGCATTTTCATGGAGTACAGGTTTCTGGCCATCCATCTGGCCTGATGAATGGCGCCTGGTCGACTCCAGTGAATACCTCGAGGAGGCGTTCCTCCAAGAACAATGACTGTCAGTTCAGCCATTTCCCTGTAGTCGGCTCTTGGAAGCCTTTCTGCTGTTAGAATGTCTTGGAGTATTTCTTCACTGTTCTTCTTCTTTTCCTTCAGCCATTTGCTGTTGATAGCCAGCATCTTTGGGTTTTCCTTGGACAAGTCCGTCCAAACATCCTTCAGATGCTCAAACCAGGGATTATCTGGCCCCTTCACCTTCCCAAACAGCTTCTCCCAAACTGCTCCTACTAGGATTTCCAGGATGTGATGTCGACAGGCCAGATAAAACACCTTTTTGTTCAGCATTTTATCTAGCAGTTTGGCAGCTCCTCTGTGAACTCCACTGTTACTGGATGTAGTGTCAAAAACAAGGGCAGTAACATTATCTGTAAGTTCCCATGTCTCCAGTAAATCCATTGAAGCCTCAGCCTGAGCTGTGCCAGAAGAATTGTCGATGACAGGTACTCCCAATAACTTTCCTTCAGTGTATGAAGGTGGACCAGACACTAGCACAGCTAAAGTCTCTGAGGTACTTTCAAGTTCACTGCCCAAGACATCTTTGAGCAACTTTCCATCCCAGTGTAAGGCAGCGTACTGTGGGGGGTTTTCACAAAACTTGGACATGTGACTCTGGCTGATATTATACCTGGACAGCATTCTGTTGCGACGTGTTGTTGAGGTTGAGATGACGAAGTTATCCAGATCAGCCCCTCCAGCTTTCAAGGTGGCAGAAACCATGGCAGTAACTTGATTGTCTGATAAACCAAGACGATCAGCTGTATTGCAGATGACATCACATTCCATGACCTTCCTTGGAAACGTCAAAGTCACACTAGTCACAGTGTCTTGATGGTGAGAACATCCAGGACGAGGCTGATGGTAATCCATGTCCTCTGTGTTAGCGTCGTTGTCAGTTGAGTCACCCCAGGTAATGTCATCCACATGAGCAACTGCCTCTTGTTCTGCTGCAGCTGTAAAATAGTACAACATGTTAAGACAGTAATTGTTAAGTACATGCTAAATATCGCAATGGAGTAAAACTTAAAACTTTTTGTAACGTTCAAAGTAATTAGTTTTACCTTGTTCTTGTCTATGCTGCAGTATTTCATTCCTCGCTGCTTGCTGCAGGGATCTTGTCTCAAAAATCTTGTCATGACTAGACATATGACCTTTCCTCTCAGTCTTTTGGTCTTCGTAGAACCTGATATCCTCATCTTTCTTCTCTCTGGATAACAGTCTGTTGTTCTGTATTTCCTGGATTGCATCTGGAGCTCCTACATCGAACAGGCTGTCTAATTCCAGCACAAATGCTCCTCTTTTTCCTCCAGGGTTACTTGCTCTTCCTTTGCTTTTCACCAGAGCACGATGTTTCTCATGTAGTTTCATGAAGAGCTTCATTGCGTTGTACTTGGTCATTGTCTTGATCCTAGCCATCTGCCAGAATGGGATGATAGATTCAACTGTTTCATATGCAAGGTCTTGAACCATGGGCCTCCCTGCATTTTCCGGTAAATTCTGAAGATTAAGGAAATACTGGAACGCCTGTCTGTTGGTGGGAAGCTGGGAACCACTGATAAAAGCAGAAGGGTATCCAACCAGGAAAGTTTCAGTGAGAGATCTGGTAGATGGCCCAGTTGACACCTGCCTGTGGACAGTACGTGGAGGTTCTGAGATATCAACTGTGCGCCCACGGAGCTCCCTCAGCTCCTTGCTTAATGCCATTGTGAAGTTGTAACTTGTAGATGGTTTTCTAGATTCTGATTGAGTTTCTGTTGTTTCCTGAAAAATGCTAGATAACACAGGTCAACAAAAAAACTTTTTTTTTCGTTGCCAAGGAAATTCGTACGAATTTAGGGTATTTTGGGGTTGCTGAATTAAAAAATGAAAGTAGTTTTTCCGATTTGGCTCTAGTTCTTGAGATAATGAATACCCTCAATTAATAGGAAACGTAACCATAACGCGTGCATATGGGAAACTACCGGAACATTCTAGATGGTGAGACCGAATAAAATGTCATTATGTATTTCATGTGTTTACTTTTGTATGATTTGAGACAATTTCAATGCGATTTGTAAGTAGGCTCCGCCTGAACATTAAATTTTTTGCATTTTTACGTGTTTCAATGGGGTACCAATTATCTCATAGATTAGAGCCAATCTAGCAAAACCGATGTCATATTCGGAATCAGCACCACAAAGTTACCCCAAAATCACTCTAATATGATTGGCAATAAAATGAGTGTTGACCAGTGTAATTATTATTATTATTATTATTATTATTATTATTATTTATTAATTTTATGCTCTTTCATTTGATACTTAATTTGTTGCTCTATCTTGTTTAGATCAAAAGTTAAAGTGCAAAACATAATTCAAGGGACCCCGGAATTGGCGCTTTGGCCGATTTCAAGGCAGAAAATTTAAAGCTCCATGCGGCAATGCTTCCCAACATCCTAGGTCAAAATAGTTGTGATTTTCGGCTTTTTCAGGTCAAAAAGCATGGGAAAATGTACAGAAACCTATGAAAATAAGAAAAAGTTGATTTTTGAACAGGCCTAACCCCGTGCCTGCCGATATGTTGGTCTGATTTAAATATGTCACACTGGTTGAATATGGAGTGCAGAAAGTTTGTTTCAGGGTATACAGCATATTTGTCATCGCAGACCGTTCCATCAGAGGGGGCTATACGTAGCTTAGCGTACATGTGCACACAGCTTGGATCAAAAAAGTAAGGACCTGAGCTGGGTATCACGAATTCTATAGGTGCACTCGGGGAAATAATTGTGTTTAAAGGGTTAATTGTAATAAAGTCACTGTGCTCAATAGAAACTTGGGTTGGAGGTAGCTCAAAAAGGGACAGCTCCGATTTACAGCATTGTGAACTACATGGGTGGATGAAGCGTGCCATGGCGAAATAGTGACTCCTCTCTCGACAAGTGGTAAACAAACTATGATTCATGAGATCAATGTCCTTAGCTTATATCAGTCAAAAAAGTGGTCAACCATAGGTTTCATTCGCTTACAGCACTTCTTTTTTGATAGCCTTTTACGTTTAATACCACGTGACCCCTTCTTCCGGGCAGCCCGCTTCTTCTTCTTCCCGCCACCACGCATTTTTCTCTTTGCATCTTTGATGATTTCGTCCCGTGTACGCTTTAAATGTTTTTTTAGAGCCTCTTTAGGTTTAGCCCCGGCCAATATGTCTTCTGCAGTGTTAATACCTGATTGCAGCGCTTTCCTTCCAAGGTATCTAGCACCCCTCTTCAGCAAAGGAACAGCCGTACGTAGTATGGATGAAAAAATGGACCCAAGTCCACTACCGCGCTGGTATCGCACCCCTCGATAGACGGTGAAAGGCTTTCTATCCATTCTAACTCAGTGCGTCGAAAGTGTAGCTTCACTGTTAAGCTCCCGTTACCGAATGGGAAGTTTTCACCCTCAATCGTTCTTATATAATTGAGATATTGGTTATTAAATTAGTTGCGACATTCACATAATGGGGTCTGTCATATGTAATACTCAAACTCCTTCCTCTATGGTTGGGGATGTGAGCAATGCGCAGCAGGCGTGCCTGGGTATCCCCAACAAACTGGTGCTCCACTATATTACTGTAAATATAGCACATGTCTGGGGACCTTTCAGCCAATTTCTCCATCTTCAATTGATACATTAATCTGGACAAGTCATGCTGTGTCTCGTGAAATGTGTCTCTTTGGAAGGCTGCGCTATATCGGCCATTGGCTAGAATTTGGAACTTTCTATGGTCTTTAATACGTCTGTTAGTCTTTGATTTTAGGATTAGTGTATGTGCAGGGTTGTTTACGATTTCGTATACTAAATCATTCGTAAGGTTTGAGTTTCTTAAACTTACGTTTAAGCCTCTCACAACATCCTCGGCCGAACCATATTGACCCGGTCCTAGTCTTACTTCTGTACTGTAATACCGTGCAATCTTAGTCCGAGCGATACGCATAGTTTGATCCATAGCTACCCCAGCTTTTTAACACTCGTCAATGTCTCTAAGAATCGTAAAAACGGTTTCTTTATGTTCAATATTTAAAAAGATGGTGTCCAGCTGAATTTCGCATATCCCCACCTCATACGAATCACGACCCAATTCAATGTGCTTGTGGAGTTCTGTTACAAAGTTGGCTAGTGTGTTGTTAGGGTGTACAGACAGGGACGAGGAGGACGGGAGTGTGACGTAGAAATGGTTAGGAGCCATGTTGCATACTATTTAAGCTTCATTATTGCATCAGCTTTTACATAGGTGTTGAAGCTTTCTGGGTACCCTAGCGATTTCACCAGGTACATTTTTCTCTTTCCTGAACCTTTGCTTCCTAAAATTTTCTCAATTTTAAACATTTTTTTCTAAATTAAACGCAACTTTCTGCAATTCCTCGCGGTAAAAGCCTCCTGAGATTTCTTCTCCATTCAAATCTTCAATGTAATACATCATTATCTCACCTTTAGGTCTCATAGCCCTAACTTTAAAAATCTCGCGTGTCCATCCTTGCTCAAAACCCTTTGCGAATTTGTTCCCCGAACGCGACAGCCTTACAATCATTGATTTTGAAGCGCGGTGTGGTGGTGGTGGTGGTGATCCATCTCTCCTCGGGAGCGTACCTCTTTCTAAAACTTCGTTAGGTGTTGTCCCAATCGTGCGATGGTGTGAGCGGTTGTAGGATGACGCCAATGATTCCAGAATGTCTAGAAATCTGTATGTGTTTTTATGTGTAAAATAACGGTGCATGCGTTCCTTTATGGTGCGCTGAACTCTTTCAGCTAAAGAAGCCTTATGTATAGAATTGGTTGTGTAATAGCTGATATTAAACTCTGTCAACATGTTCTGAAAAGCACGGCCTATAAATTCCTTCCCCATATCCGTACAAAAATAGACAGGAACCCTGTTTTCTTTTAACATTAGCGTTTTGGTGGCTTTAGCAACTGTTTCAGGTGATTTATTTTTCAGAGGAACTAGCCACAGATATCTAGAGAATACGTCTATTATGAATAGAATGTAGCGGTAACCATCGTTATACACAGAATATCTTTGCATGTTTGTTAAATCTGCTTGCCAAATAGAATCAATCGAGGAAGCCGTTGTCTTGGCTGTTTTAAACCTTTTTCTCGCAGGCTTATGAAGCGTATAAGCGTCCTGCTCCCTCAAAAATCTTTCAACATATTTTTTTTCCTACTCCGTAAACACTTCTGTACAGTCTATCTACGCCGCCGTAAGAGGATGGGGTAGAAATGTCATAATAGCGTTTAGTTAATACGTTAGCCATTTGCGTATTTTAGATGCACGTGGGTAGGGTTGGTTTAACCTCTTCTTGCTCCTCTTCAAAGGTGTTACCGCCGGGGGTGACGGCGCCTTCAATTGTGTCACAGGCGTTGCATGTTCCAAGTCTTTTAACCTGTTCAGATTTCCTATCAACGTCTTAGGGACATTTATTTGTTGTAGTCTTGCTTTAATATGCTTCCATCCTGATGGTGATGGCCTATCCCACTTTCTCACCAGATCATGGACAATGTCTACGATATTCGATCCCTGTACCTTTGATCCTTCCACAATGATCTCCCCTGTATCGGTCCATTATGGCGGGATCCTCATTCAATAGATTATAAAGACTTAAGCCTTTACTCCTCAATGTATGTGGGAGGGTACTTTTTAATACATGTTCGATATGTTGTGTGGCTAATCTTTTTGGTTGGTCAGCTGTATCGTCGGGCTCAGATCCTATGTCGCCATGTCCATCGTCCCCCGTGCTGTGCCTAATAACCACAGGAATCTCTGTAGGGCTCCTATAATTTTCGTACTCGTGAAGAAATTTCTGCAGAGCTTCTTGGTATAAGATTCTTTTCTCATCAGGTGTTTTTTCACTGTTTAATAGGGCTAGCAATTCGCTTTCCATTCTTTTAAGTCTGCTTTTACGGGGATCTAGATACGTGTCTGGATTCCTTTGCAGTGAAGCGTACACCTCGTGGGGAATCACTACCACTTTCTTCATTATATTAATCTAGTCAGTAAAGGACCCAAAACTGAAAATAAGATGGGGAGAAATGACCCTCCTGTTTGTACAATAATTCGTTTTTTCTTCGCTACAGTTTGACTTTTACGAGCGAGTGCACGTATTATGTTCTTGTAGCGGCGTAGGCGAGCCTTCTGAGGGGTTTTCATTGATACATTGCAATTTATAACGTTAAGACAGATTTCACAGATGCATTTTAAAAAGTCGGCGTCGATATTTTTAATAAACATCTGCTGCAATGCCCGGGGCAGTCGATGATAGATTTTTATTAATTCACGGTATTTCTTTAGTCTCTTTGTCATTCTGGAATATACACCGTTTCAGGCTCGTTTGGAAATATATTCGTTCGCAGAAGCACTCTAAACGTGTTTCGCGGATGACGGTCGCAAAGCAAATATCCGTAACGCGTGCTTGTAGCTTCTTTATAAACTTCCAAAAACTCCTTACGCTGATTCGGGAACATTTGATTGGCTAATACCCCAATTTGTGATACATCTCTACGTTGCGCGAATAAGACTAGATATTGCGTATTTAACGACACATCGCGCATGTATCTATTTTTGAAAAATAGATTCTGATTGATGAAAAACACGCTTACGTTAAGATGGTGGGAGAATACTGTAAATGTCTCGGCAAACGTTTTATCCATCTCCAACATGAGATCGTCAATTACAATGATTGTATGTTCATTTCCCTTTAACGAATTAACGTCATATACGCCTTTGTGGAACAAAATATCATCTTGGTACTCGTTGAACACCGATTGATACGTCGAATAGCACCATATAACTTTATGCACAAATTTCGAGAACATCTCTCCCTTTTCTTTAATGATTTTAAGCATAAACACAGTTTTACCACATCCTGTAGGTCCAGATATAATACATGTGGATGGGCTCGTGAATCTGAATTTTTCTACAGAGTCCATTTCTAACACGTCACACTCCTAAGTGGGTCATTTACAAAATATTACAAATTTTGAGTGCTGTTCCTTATATTTTGCTTTCTTCTCCCACAGAACCGTGAATGACGATGAGGTAGAGCACCCCATCATTGACATTACGGATGACCTCGACGACAGTGTAGTTGTGATCTCCTCCCCTGCCAACGAACCCTCACCAGCGATACCGGTAGCACGTCCAAAGCGGAGGTATGAGAACCCCACATCAGGTATAAAGCGCCCGAAATACGCGCCTGTTGCACCAGTAATAGGTCCCCAACCCTCAACCTCTTACGCAACAAGCCCCCCAGCAGCACCTCCCGCTAATATATCCCGTTATTCATCCGCCGCCCCCCGTTCTGTTAAGTCTACAATAATAGATCCACAACCCTCAACCTCCTACGCAACATGCCCCCCAGCAGCACCTTCCGCTAATATATCCACTAATTCATCTGCCGCCCCCCGTTCTGCTGAGGATGATATAACGATCGAATTGGTGCGATCCGCAGCCCCCACCCCAGCCTTGACTAGAAATCGGTATAGTCAGGGTCGACCCTAGAGCCATGTATAGCAATGGAATTGAGCGCGGGCTACGCCGGGTTGTACAGCGTATTATAGAGTTTGCTCTTCAGAATCGCGACGAGCGTGAAGTCAGGACGTGTCTGTCCTTTGGATTCGGGTCAGATGACGGTGATGTAGACGATTATTGGGTGATAGTGCCATTTAGACGTTTGGCGGCTGAAGATGTAGAATATATATTAGGACGTATAATGCAAGCCGCCCAAAGTAGTATAGCCTTTAATATGGACAACTTCACGGTAAATATTGACCGTGTATTCCGTGTTGCGGGTCATAGTGCCATACCGTATACTCTTAACTTCAATTCTCCGATTATTTACCGAAAGCATATAAACGTCGATCGTGGTTGCGGCTTTATAGCAGTACTCTTAGCACGTATGTTTACTGTACAAAATACACAGGCCACAAAAATTTGGTTGCCTACGGTCGTGGAGCGTGCCCGTAAACTAGCTGTAGACTGTGAACTTGAATTTGACTGTAATATGGGTCCTGAAGAGTTGAGAAGGGTAGAACAGGAAATGAATGTCCGCATAGTTGTATTTGGGCTGGATGATCGTCGTGGGACTGTGTTTTTAAAAGCTGTGTGAGAGATCGTACAAGACCCCTACTTATTTTAGGATTGTCAGGGACAACGTATCTCCCCATCCGTAATATAAGGTGGCTTTACGCGAGTTATGACAAAAGTCGAAAATATGGGAGACATCATGATTTGTGTAAGGGTGCCTCGAGTTTGCGGATGATATTGTTCGACATTGTAAAGAATGTCACATGGTATGTGAGCAGTGTAAAAGCACCAAATGTGAAAGCCGTGTAGTTGACGCTGAGAGGAGACTGTGATGTGTGTAGACGCACATTTTTCAATAATAGCTGTTTTGATTTCCATAATCAATTGGCACGTGCAGGAAAATGAGAATCTGTGAATGTGGTATGTTTCACACAATGGATAATTGGGGAAAATTTAAGCACAAGTGTGACGTAATTCACTGTCCTACATGCCAGGAGGAATATAAGGCGGATGGAGTAAAGCATGTATGTTATATGAAAGATGCTAAGCCTAAAAATAACCCTTGTATAACTGTGTACTACGATATAGAAACATATACGAACGCTGAAACCAAAGAGGTAATTCCACATTTACTTGTGAGCCAGACCATCTGTGATGAGTGTATGGGTATCGAATGTGACGAGTGCCCCAAATGTGGTAAACGGACAAACGTTTTTAGAACGAATGTCCGCGATAGTCCTGTGAAACTATTTGTGTCCTATATTGTCAAGTTAGCCGACAAGTTCAAAAAAATGACTGTGTATATTCTCGCCCATAACGGGGCAAAGTTTGACACGCAGTTCCTTTATAAGGAGTTGCTTGAACACGAATCCTCTGAGATATTTACAGGTGATCCATTGAAAAGAGGCAACAAATTAATACAGATGCAGATAAGAGGCAATGTACAATTTAAAGATACTTTGTTATTCACACCTTGTAAATTAGCAAAGCTACCCAAGGTGATGGGAGTAGCAGCTGAAGTTTCCAAAGGATACTTCCCTTACACTTTCCTCACCAGCGAGACTTTAAACTACGTAGGCCCACCACCGCCCAAACATTATTTTGACTGTATGGATGAACGTGAAGACTTTGATCGATACTACAACAGTTTTAATGAAAGTAACCCTTATAATATAGCTGATGAATGTGAGCGTTATTGCGTGAACGATGTGCGCGTGCTTAGAGTATGTTTCCAGGCCTTTAGAAGGATGTACATAGCCCGTTTCAAATGCGATCCGCTGCAAGTCGCAACCACCATCGCATCATTATGTTTTACGGTGTTCAAGAATAACTTCATGCCTAAAGACACCTTAGCCATTATTCACCGAAACCCCCGCAGTTACGGACACAAGGCTATTTACTGGCTCATACACCTACAGCAACAGACAGGTGTATACATAAAGCACGCCCGCAACACGGGTGAAGTACCCATTAAGATTAATGGACGTGTTTTTTGGGTTGATGGGTTAAGTGAAAACCGTGTCACTGGTGTGAAGACTGTGTACTCCTTTAACGGTTGCTGGTGGCATGGATGCCCCCGTCCTGAGTGCGGAATCGCTGGATATCCACAGTAGGTCTCCTGCCGACTGTCTTGCATCGACCCGCACCCGCGACCAACTTATAGGATCACAGTTCACTCACAAAGTCTTCTGGGAGCATGAATATGATGCACGGATGGAGACAGACGAGGTGTACCGTGAGGAAATAAACGCGATCAAGCGTTCAATGGTGCTGGATCCTCTCAAATGTGATAGCTTGTTTGGAGGACGTACAAATCCTTTCAGACTATACTTTCCACCTACGGAGGGCGTGAAGCTCCATTACTACGATTTCTGTTCTTTATACCCATACGCGATGAAGAGCAATCCGTACCCCGTGGGCGCTCCTGAGAAACTGGTGGGACCTAGCCTACCCTCCATCAATGAATTTTCAAAAAATTTGAATGATCGTTACTTTGGGCTCTCTTTCGTAGACGTACTCCCCCCACGCAATTTATGGATGCCGATCTTACCTGTCGTTATCGACGACAAGCTCATGTTTCCCCTGTGCGTGAAGTGCGCGGAAGAGGATAACGGCGATTGTAACCATATACCCCCACCAGCGTAAGATCAGAGGCGTATATACAAGTCCTGAGCTGGCCCTAGCCGTACGCCATGGTTATAGAATACTGAAGATACATGAGGTGTGGAGGTTTCAGAAGCTACCCAACCTTTTCACACCATATATAAACGCCTTTTTGAAGGATAAGGTTGAGGCATCAGGGTATCCGCGAGTTGATACCGAAGATGAAAAGTCTGCCTATATTCAACGTTACCGCGACCGCGAAGGTATACAACTTGATCGTGTCCAAATTGTAAAGAATCCTGGCAAGCGCTTCAGTGCAAAGTTGTCTAAACAGTCTATGGGGAAAATTTGCGCAGAATACCGGCAGAGGGAGCATTCATTTGGCACAAAGTTATAGCGATGTCTGGGATTATGCCAATGCTCCCGATAAAGAGGTCATGGAGATCGTGAATGTAGGTAATACTTACATAATAAAGTACAACACTGAATTTGCCACAGATACCTCAAGGGTTACAAACATACCTGTGGCCAGCTTCACAGCCTACGCCCGTATAAAACTTTGGGGTCTATTGCATTCTCTTGGTCGGAGAGTATTGTACGCCGATACAGATAGCGTGATATTCACAGAGAGGGAGGGTGAATACATGCCGCTATTAGGGAGTTCCTCGGCGAGCTCACTGATGAGATCAAGGAGTATGGGGACAACGCATACGCCGACTCTTTTGTCTCAACAGGACCTAAGACTTATGGGGTACGGGTCAGGTGGGGGAGGAAATGAAATATATCGTGAAGGCAAAGGGTATTACGCTCAACCATGCGAATCGGCGGGTTGTTAACTTTGAATCGTTGAAGGATCTAGTATGTTTAGACGATGATGAGGGCGAACAACCTCCCCAACTAATTGTAGGCACCCACAATTTTCGGGCGCAGAAGCTGGGGGCGTGAAGGAACTTAGGGGTACGAAGGTGTGCCGTAACACTATAGGAAACGTTACCAGTTACCTGGTACCTATGATACCGTACCCTTTGGATACCAAAACGATTGATGCTTCTATTGTTAACCGACACGTATTTGTCTTGTATATAATCGTATCTATTGATTTATTACACGTATTTGTAAATATATATATAACTTTAATATCTCGTTTATTAAATCGTATTTGTAAAGTATCTATTGATTTATTACACGTATTTGTAAATATATATATATATAACTTGAATATCTCGTTTATTAAATCGTATTTGTAAATATATATAACTTTAATATCGTCTGTTAAATAAATCATGTTTCAATTAGCGTTTCACTTTCTCCTTTGTGTGTGTGTGTGTGCACAGGTGAAAGTTCTAAGCTCCGCCCACTGTAAGACCGTTTGATGGGCAGAAAGGAAAAATATGAGCGTATGTTCCTCTCAAATAGTGCGCAGGAGTGTGAAGATGTTTAGTAAAACAAAATGTTACTAGTTCTTATCCTGAGGTAAAATGTCTGATGCGTAGGCTGGTAGTGATGAAATTAATTCTTGTACCGGAAAAACAAATATGTACAATTCGGTATGACTCGCGGATCATACGAACAAGCCCATTCACGTATCATCGAGTCAACCGCCCGTCGAACCGTTCCTGCCTACCTGCGTGCCTCACACGCCTCATAGTTATCTCAGAGCTTGAACCGAGTGGACGTGCGCTCCTCGAATGCGATGGAACTTCCTTTGAGCAGCATTCTCAACGCCTCGTACGATGTGTCCGTGACGAAATCGTTGCGCGTGTTCAGGCGTAATTCCGGTACCGTTAGCTATGTACTGGAAACGGAATGTAGACAAACAAACAAACGGGTTTATTTAAGTGTCGAGGAGATGAATAGAATCTTCGTGATAGTTGAGAAATGGAGTGAAGATCGTTATAAAATACCTGCTAACGTAGGTACAAGAAGAGAGCAGATTAGTGACGCACCCTCATACGCCGTTGTATGTACGTTGTGTATAAATAACGATCAGCCGTGCATTGATATACGGCTGATGTGGAAGAATGCTTCTGATAATAACGCTCTTGTTCCTACGCGAAACCGTTTCACCCTCGACAGAATGTTTGAAATCGTCAGATTCCGTAAGCTGAAACCTATATTAGACGCGCGTGTTACGGATATGCTTTATTTTGATACAGTACTTGAATACGCATACACCGCTCTGCTTGATGGGTTTACCGAGTGTAGGGCTCGTGAGAATGGTCTAGAGCTGGACGTTTATTTAAAAAGTTTACTCTTTGAAATACCATGAACTTTGGTACAAAGCAATTGATCGGTGCAAGGCTGAGCTCACCTACACCGTTCACCCTGAAGAACTATTTCTTTATATAACGCGCAGTTGTCGTAACGATTTAGAAGATTATTTCAATTGCCGTTATGTTGAGTGAGTTCACGATTGAAAAGCTCGAGTCGGTAGAAATAAACCCTCGATTGGAAAAGCGTGTTTATAAACTTGTGTTTAATAATGTAGCTAACGATGAACTCTTTGTGCGTGCTTTTGATTGTATTCTAGACGTATTTAAAGATGACTTACCAACTGGTTGTAAAGTGGGAACAAAAATAGTACTGAACGATATGAAAGCCCTTCATATCGAATACAGGTTTCCCTATACTTTAAGCGGTGAAATATTATTAAGCCGCATATACTGCGTAATGCAGAGCAATAATGATGTAATTGTAAACTCGATTAAGACCGAGTTTAGTATTTTGAAAAAAAAGTGAAATGTATTTATATATTTTGCTTGATATTTCTCCTGTACTGTTATGATTATATGCATATTTCTATTATTATTGAAATGTATTTATATATTTTGCGTGATATTTCTCCTGTACTGTTATGATTATATACATATTTTCTATTATTATTGAAATGTATATTTATTTCTATTTGAAATGTATATTTTATTTTTATATCGCCATAATTGTGTGTATATATTTCCTGTACTGTTAATATTATATGCATATTCCTCAATTATTATTGAAATGTATATTTATTTTCTATATATTTATAATAAACAGAATGATGCAATGTTGTTTTACTTAATTATATCATGTTACGCCTTCTAAACCTACTACCGGTATTCTAAACCAACTTTTAAGAAATATAATAATGTATACAATGGTATCGCTAAAAAGTGGTATCTGGCAACTCAAGCCATTTACGCCTTCTAAGCCAACTGGCTGATTAGGAGTCTATAATAATGTATACAATGGTATTGCTAAAAAGTGGTATCTGGCAACTCAAGCCATTTACGCCTTCTAAGCCAACTGGCTGATTAGGAGCCTATAAAACAACGCCTACTCGGCTGAAGTCTTAATATGCACTTGGCTCCTGCCAGGTGAACACCTCTCCTCCTTTCTGGCCCTTTGGGGTGAATAGCTTGGGGGAGAACTCCATTTCCAAGTTGCATGCCCCTTGCAACCCCGGTTGGCAACAAAGGGCCCTTTGGGGTATTTTTTTTTTTTTTTTGCAACACCCCACACCCCCCTTTGCAACATTACGTAATCACTTGCAACATTCTTGCACTCTAACCTTTTGCGGATATACTACTTGGGCGTGATAAGTGTTTCAGGCGCATTTAAGCGGTCGAAGGGTGGTTTCCGTTAGATTTTTTATATAAATAAATATTAATTTTGTAATTTTCTGAGGTACCGAAGATATCATCTCACAAAAAAATTACTCCACTTCATCGGTGAATTACCACACACCCATGCACGTCGGTGGTGTAGTGGTTAGCGTCACTGACTACGAATCCATCGGCCCCGGGCTCGAGACCCGGAGACTGCAGCCGGCGCGCAGCAAAACCCAGCTGTTCATCCTTCCACACAATAAAGTGGTTGGTAGATAAATGGGTACCCTGGGTGGCCTAGACGCTGGGCTGCTGGTGGGGCGTGGTTCGGATTCCACGTTAAACTGTAGGTCTAAGGTGGAGTGAAAAGCTTGACCTTCGTCAGAATGAACAATTCGGGCGGAAGCTAACCAAATGTTATATATATATATATATATATATATATATATATATATATATATATATATAACCTTTGGTTAGCTTCCGCCCGAAATGTTCACTCTGACGAAGGTCAAGCTTTTCACCCCACCTTAGACCTACAGTTTAACATGGAATCCGAACCATGCCCCACCAGCAGCCCAGCATCTTGCACACACACACACACACACATATATATATATATAATATATATATAGGCAAAATAATATAATAATAAGAATAATAATAATAGGCACCCTAACGGTAATGCCTGAAAGTTGTACTGTGTATAATAATAATAATCTTACTAATAATAAATTTTCTATCAGTCATGGCGGATAACTTGTTGAAAACAGTCTCATATAATATAAAGTCAGTGAGGAATTCAACTGTAGATGTTCATAAAATCTGCGACAGTGCAGATTTGATACTCCTGCAGGAGCACTAGCTACCTAAGCAAGAGCTAAAATTCCTCTACCATCCATGATGACTTTATGTACCATGCGTCATCAGCAGTAGACTTGTCAGATGAATTAATGTACGGTAGGCCTTTTGGTGGTGTTGCTTTCTTAATAAGGAAAAATGTCAAAACATAAAATTTTTAACAAGCTATAATGTAAGGTTGTTAGGCATTGAATTACGAGTGAACAATGATTGCATATTAATTGTAAACTGCTATTTACCATACAACAACGGGCAGTAATCTAGATGAATACATTGATTTGCTGTACAAAATTAAGTCATTGTCAGATAACCCCAAATATTCTCACTGTACAGGGTGTCCCAGAATTAACTATTTCAATGAAATCGGACAAATTTTTTAAAAACACTTTTATTTATGTTTATCATGTTTAATATGTGTTAAAAATGTATAAATTTCTAAATTTTTTTCATAATTTTATTTTCATAATTTTTTCATTATCTGGTCCAATGAAAGACCGTCTGAAGTCATAGAATGGCAAAGAGACTCTCCAAAAGTTAACGTGAGGCTTGGAATGACCAAATCCAAAATTTATGGCCCATTCTTCTTTGCGGGAGCAACTGTAACAGGTACCGTCTACCTTGATATGCTTCAGCAGTTTCTCGAACCACAGCTTCTTGATGATGGCATTCTTGATAATGTTGTGTTTCAACAAGAAGCATTGATCTTTTGGCGATAAACCTTTGTTTTTATGAAACCCCATGCAAAGAAATCCAGGGGTGTCAAATCCGGAGAACGCGGAGGCCAAGGTCGAGGTCCTCCACGCCCAATCCACCGATTCGGAAGGCGTCTGTTGAGGTATTCTCGAACAATTAGAGCATAATGACATGGTGCTCCATCTTGTTGAAACACAACATTATCAAGAATGCCATCATCAAGAAGCTGTGGTTCGAGAAACAGCTGAAGCATATCAAGGTAGACGGTACCTGTTACAGTTGCCTCCGCAAAGAAGAATGGGCCATAAATTTTGGATTTGGTCATTCCAAGCCACAAGTTAACTTTTGGAGAGTCTCTCTGCCATTCTATGACTTCAGACGGTCTTTCATTGGACCAGATAATGAAAAAATTATGAAAATAAAATTATGACAAAAATTTAGAAATTTATACATTTTTAACACATATTAAACATGATAAACATAAATAAAAGTGTGTTTTTAAAAAATCTGTCCGATTTCATTGAAATAGATAGTTAATTCAGGGACACCCTGTATAATAATGAGGGACTTTAACGCACATGTGAACTCGGAATTCTTTTTAGAATTGGGTAACATTTGCGAGTCGGCCAATTTAAGTATAAGTGATGTAGAGATATTAGGGGTAATCAGTGGTAATTTTACATACGTTAGTAATATGAGTGGTACCACCAGGTGGATTGATCAGTGTCTCACTAGTAATAATCTAAATTCTAAAGGATCGAATTGTTAGAGTTCATATTCCGCATGATTTCCTTCTTTCTGATCATAGACCATTAGAAATATTAATTAACTTTACCAATTTATGCGCAACACGACTTAACAAATCAAGAGGGAAGAATAATCGCGTCGACTGGTCCAATGTTAATATGCAGCAGAGAATAGAATACAAAGACAGAACAAGTCACCTTTTTAATAATTTAGAAATTTTGCATCTTGCCTGTAATAATCCTTGCTCAAATGATTCTCACTGCAAACTCATAAATAGGTATCATAGTAAGATAATAACCCTGTTAAGAGAAGCAGGAAGCCCCCTGATTAAATCTTACAACTATCATACTAAGATTATTCATGGATGGAATGATTTTATTGTACCCGTGAAGAAGGAATCGAAAGACGCCTATGATTTGTGTGCTTTCATGGTAGGCCCAGATTAGGACCAGTATACGTGAATATGTGTAGAAGTAGGGGTCAGTATACGTAAGGCGGCCATAAGGCGATGTAAACAAGAAGAGTCTATTCGAGCATCAAAAGCCTGTGAAGCTCGCATAAATAACGATAACAACAAATTTTGGAAATTTGTTAAGAATCGAATCAAACGGGTGTCAAAAATGTCCTCCCTCCGACAATCGATGGGGTGTCGGGGGAGGATGAAATTGCAAAGCTGTGGAAAAACCACTACTCTAACATTCTTAATAGTGTGAGTAGGGATAATCTTAAGATAGATTGCAGCGAAACGATTGTGGGAGGGACAAGGGAAAATACTTTGACATCATTTTCTGAAGTAAAGAGGTTAATTAAAGAGTTAAAGACTGGTTCTGCGTCAGGGGTAGATGACTTATCGAATGAGCACTTAAAATATGCAAATGATGTAGTATGCCTGCATATATCATTGCTCCTATCAGCCATGCTTGCTCATAGCTATATCCCTGCAGAGTACATGAGGGTATATATCTTGCCCCTAGTTAAAAATAAGTCCGGAGACATTCTGTCCAGCAATAATTACAAGCCTATTGCTGTCGCTTCCTGCTTCTCGAAACTACTAGAAAAACTCTTGTTACTCCGATTAAATGATTTCCTAGGGACATCTAATCAGTTTGGCTTTAAAAGGTCCCACTCAACTGACCTATGTATCTATGTACTTAAAGAAACAATATCTAAATACATTGACAGTAATTCAACTACTTACAGCTGTTTCCTAGGTATAAGTAAGGCATATGACAGGGTGAACCACAATATTTTATTTGCAAAACTAGAAGACAGGAAGGTTCCCATGTACATATTAAATTTATTGAACTTTTGGTATTCCCACCAATCTTTCACTGTTAGGTGGGGCAAAGTACTATCCGAGTGTTTTCGCTCCTCTTGCGGGGTGAGACAAGGCTCCTTGCTCTCCCCTATGCTGTTTAATGTGTATATTGACGGATTAATTGCTTCGCTTAACGAGGCAACAGTGGGACGTTGTATAGATAACACAAGGATAAATAACTTAGTTTATGCCGATGATATGGTGTTAATAAGTCCCTTGTTAAAGGTCTGGATCAGCTACTAAACGTCTGCGAAGTGTATTCGCAGAAACATGATATTCTTTTTAATGTTACAAAAACTAAGGTTATGCAATTTCATCTTAAAAGCTGTAATCAACCAGTTGATATAAGGTTTAAAATGAATGGTGAGGTAATTGTGGAAGTACAAGAGTTTAAGTATTTTTGTCAAACTATTACCAGCTCCTTGAGTGATGACTCGGATATAAGAAAACAATCTCGAAGCCTGTGTGCTAAAGCGAATATGACCATAAGGAATTTTCGATTCTGTACAAGTGAAGCTAAAGACACTCTCTTTCGTACTTTCTGCAGTAATATATACGGACAGCAACTCTGGGTGAATTATAAAAAAGGTTCTGGCAGAACCCTAAATTTGCTGTACAACATGTCTTTTAGACTCTTACATAAATTACCCCCGAGATGCTCAGCTTCGCAAATGTTTGCTACCCGTAATGTCCCGAGCTTCCCGGAGGTAACAAGACGTGCTCAATCTAATATACTATTTCAGAAATGAAGCCTTATATATATATATAGATATAGATATATATATATATATATATATATATGTAACAGTTTCTTTGCGCACACCTACAGGTCGCTACAATTGGTGTCAACAATGCGGTTTTCACCATTCGATGCGTCTTTTTATTGTGCAGTGCCCATGCTAAAAAAAAAATTCCCTAACATAATTCCTTCCCCCCTTTTAGGGGTACAGTTCTTCCCATGCCTGTACACGCATTTTTTTAATTTTTCATTTTTAATCCTAATTTTGGCACAAAATAAGTCAATATTTACTAAACATTTAATATCATTCGATTCACAAAAGATTTTTCGATTCACAAAAGATTTCTTTATCGATTCAATACAAAAAATTACATAATTAAAACGGGCAATTTAAATAAACACGAGTTTAAAGTTAAACGAGCCACACTCGAAATTATTTACCGTGACTTTTGTGCGTTTCATTACTGTGACTTTTGTACAAACAATTTTACGTATACACAAACAATTTGATAGGATATCGATTTATCATTCTATTTTTTAGTTGTCATAGAAATACGTTAATTAAGTTATCTGATTAGATGCGCTTTTATAGTTGAAGATCATTTTTAGAAAATTATTTATTTTCCCCACTTTAAAATATTACAAAATTTCTATTAGGTATCCTAATATCATTATGCCTGTCGCTGTAAGTAAGAAAATAGCAATTATTTTCCATTTTATGAAAATTTCGGACCCCCTAGGCCTACAAAACCAATTTTCCCCTTTTCTTTATCAAAAATTTTTGATTTTCGGAAGTCTTTCGGTTATAAGTTTGTACCAGTCTATTGTTTATCTATAATAATAATAATAATAAGACGTGTGTGTGTGTGTGTGTGTGTGTGTGTTCCAGCCATCAGCCATAACTCCAAAATGGAAGCAGTTACAAACATGAAACTTCACACACATATTGATTAGGTCCCGAGGTTGTGCACGTGGGTGTTAATAAATTAAAAAATTAATTTTAAAACATTAAATGACGTCATCAAGATCATTACGAAACCTATGGTAAAATTATTGAATACCCGGTTAGGTTCATTGAATGCCAAGTTAGGTCATCTGTACGCCCTTGACGATTGGTTAGGTTAAGTCGTGATATTTTCGTTGGCTTTAACGAAAATATCATGACTTAACCTAACCAATCGTCAAGGGTGTGCAATTAACCTAACCGGGCATTCAATTAACGTACCCGGGCATTCAATTAATCTAATCGGGCATTCAGTTGACCTAACCGGCCATTTAATTAACCTAATCGGGCATTCAGTTGACCTAACTGGGTACTCAATTAACCTAACCAGGCATTCAGTTTACCTAACCGGGTATATATATATATATATATCTATATATATATCTATATAGCGTTCAACATCCACCCCGGCAACGCCGGGTCGCTCCGCTAGTACAGTCTAATGCAAAGAATTAAAAAATCAACCAACCCGATCATCCAAGCTATCCATGAGTCCTGCCATTTATCCTCCAAGCTATGGACTTCTTGGTACGAAAACGTCTGTCTGTAGCTCCTCTTAACTTCGACATTACAGTATTATTTCTAATCAATTGTATATATTTCTATCCTTAGTATATGAACTGTCATTGTATTAATAATATTGTCATATGGACTATAGTCTGCCAATAAACCTTTTCATTTTCATTCATTTCATATATATATATATATATATATATATATATATGATGAATAAAACCACGAAGGAAAGGAAACACAAAATGGTGCTCAAGCGCTTTCGTCTAATGACATCCTCAGGAACACTGAAGTACATAAAAGGGTTACAGCCTATATATAGGTTACAGAAAAAAAATAAGTAAATAAAAATAAATAACATACATACATACATATACATATATATATATATATATATATATATATATATATATATGCAATAAACGGAGCAGTAAAAATAAAAATTAAAAATTAAAGGATTATCAGATTTGTAAGGAAAAATATCGATTTTTAGCACAAGATCAAATTAATTATAAAAATACAAATTTATACTGGAAATCTGCCCGGGTTTTAACACTTTGCCTTTTATGGTCAAGTTTCGATATATATAAAAATAAAATGAAAATTCAAAGTTAGTAAAGTAGCATACAAGTTTACCAAAGATTTAGCGTTCTACCCTTCTTATCTAAATCTGTTTTGAAGGAATTCAAAACAACAGGATCGAGTTGAAAAAGACCTTTGCTTATGTTGAAGTTATTTGAAAGTTGGATAATGGCAGACTCAAGAATATTTCTATTAACAATGTTGCTAGAGTGGAATAAAACTGAAGCATTATTCCAATCAATACAGTGGGATAACTCTGACAAATGGACAAAAAGGGCACTGGACAACTGTCCTGTTCTAACGGAATATTGATGCTGTTTTATACGTGTGTGCAAATCCTTTCCCGTCTGACCTATGTAAAAGGAATCACATTGTTTACAACCAATTTTATAGATAATGCCTGAATTATTGGTAGGGCTATTTTTTACTATGATATTTTTCACAATATTGTTATATGAAAATACTACATAATATCCAAAAGTTTAAGTACATTAGCAATGCCTAAAAAGCCCGGGAAAAATGGAAGTACTAAAACATTCTTTGACAAAGTACGAGTGTTATTATTGACATGATAGAAAGTTCGTTTTGCCTTGTTGAGACAAGATTCCATAAACGCAGATGGATAACACAGATCACTTCCAATACCGTTGATTTTTTCCAATTCGGCATCGATGTATTCCGGACTGGCGATCCTAAGGGCGCGGAGAAACATTGATGAAAAAATGGCCTTCTTAGTGGGGGTGTCATGTCCCGAGTAAAAGTGTACGTAGGACAAATTGTTTGTTGTTTTCCGATAGATATTAAACTTAAAACCTGGGCTTTCCCTATGTACACGCACATCCAAAAATGGGATTGAATTGTCTTGTTCCACTTCTAAAGTAAACTTAATGGAGGGGACTTGATCATTTAACTGAAGGAGGAAGTTATCCAGGTCACGATTCATGGGCCAGATACACAAAAATCGTCGACGTACCGCAACCAAGGGATGCCAACCCCCAGGATTCTCGGAATGTAAGTAATTTCGAAAAACTCCATATAAATATTGGAGAGGAGGGGCGATAAGGGGTTGTCCATGGCCATCCCAAAAACTTGTTGATAATACTCGTTATTGAAAGTGAATTTACAGTCTTTGATGCAAAGCTTAATAAGTTCCAAAACAATGTGTGAAGGTAGTGGCAGGTCATACTTATGTAATTCTTGGGAGAGAAAGTCAAGCATATCGTCAATTAAGATCCATGGAATTTTTTACATGTGAATCAGAGATAGTTCCGAGAATGGGGGACAAAACTTTGACAAGCCATTTGGAGAGTTTATAAGTAATAGAGCCCACCGAGCTAATAATAGGACGCATAGGGTTGCCAGGTTTGTGGGTTTTAATAAGACCGTAAAGGTAGGGCAGAGAAGGTGAAGTGGACATGAAAAGCGGAATTAAGTCCTTATGATCTTTGAGAATGCGTTTCAAGCCACGATTAAATGATTTGATGACGTCATCCTGCGGGTTCTTCCTAAGTTTGCTGTATGTGGCGGGGTCCTGGAGAAGCTCGTTCATCTTTCCGATGTAGTCCACTTTGTCCATAATAACTATGGTGTTAGCCTTGTCTGCTTTAGTAATATGGAGCTCCCCATCTTTTTTTAATTGTGAGAGGCTATTGCGAAAACGTTTAGGAAAGTTATCTTCGTAATTACTATTCGCCGCACTATAAACGAGGCCTTTAACTATGTTAAACAAATACTGAGGGAGATTACACTGTTTTTCAAAACACGCGAGACTGTAACAAATTTGTAAAGCCGAAGGTTTTTTAACAATAAAAAAGGACATACCATATCCAAGACATTACTAATGTGCTTAAACTTTTGGATATTAATGTAGTATTTTCATATAACAATATTGTGAAAAATATCATAGTAAAAAATAGCCCTACCAATAATTCAGGCATTATCTATAAAATTGGTTGTAAACAATGTGATTCCTTTTACATAGGTCAGACGGGAAAGGATTTGCACACACGTATAAAACAGCATCAATATTCCGTTAGAACAGGACAGTTGTCCAGTGCCCTTTTTGTCCATTTGTCAGAGTTATCCCACTGTATTGATTGGAATAATGCTTCAGTTTTATTCCACTCTAGCAACATTGTTAATAGAAATATTCTTGAGTCTGCCATTATCCAACTTTCAAATAACTTCAACATAAGCAAAGGTCTTTTTCAACTCGATCCTGTTGTTTTGAATTCCTTCAAAACAGATTTAGATAAGAAGGGTAGAACGCTAAATCTTTGGTAAACTTGTATACTACTTTATTAACTTTTAATTTTCATTTTACATACATGGAAACTTAACCATAAAAGGCAGAGTGTTAAAACCCGGGCAGATTTCCAGTATAAATTTGTATTTTTATAATTCATTTGATCTTGTGCTAAAAATCGATATTTTTTCCTTACAAATCTGTATGCCTCTCTGATAATCCTTTAATTTTTAATTTTTAGTTCTCCGTTTATTGCATATATATATATATATATATTTATTTATTTTTTTTTTTTTCTGTAACCTATATATAGGCTGTACCCCTTTTATGTACTTCAGTGTTCCTGAGGATGTCATTAGACGAAAGCGCTTGAGCACCATTTTGTGTTTCCTTTCCTTCGTGGTTTTATTCATCATAAATATTTTTCACGTGTTACTTTCGTGAAATAATTTTCATATATATATATATATATATAACTTAGACTGAATAACTTAGGTTATAAAGAGAAAAAATGGTGTAAAATATATTCTGTTATTTCTTTGAATCTTCTTTATCATTTCCCTCCATTCTCGCAAACACTATCTTCTAGGCTTTCGGAAAAAAAAATATCCCAGGGGAAATAAGAAGCAGCTCTTTCAAAGCCCAAAAAGCTACTTTACCGACCCATCTCAAAGTTCCAATCAAGTGCAAACCCCTTTTGGGTTGATGGTACAAACCGTCAATATATCTCCTTTCCCTCCTTGAACTCTATTCCATACGACTAATTCTCCCGCCCAGCCGGCTTCATAAACGGTGTTAATAAGCAAATTGGATAAAGCATTCATTCCGAATGGCTTGTGCGAAGGCTGCGAACGCTAGCTAACTAACTTCGGCCCAGAACCACCTCAAACCTTTAGACTTTACGATGTAAACTTGAATTTGAATTATTCGTTGGAAACGCCCGAACAAAGGGTCACCGGAACCGAAATTATATATATATATATATATATATATATAGACGGATCTGATCCGTTAATCCGTCTTAGCGTGAAGCATTTACATAACAATTTCATTAAAGCAATCACGACGGAAAATTAGATGCAAGCATGTTATCTTTTAAATTTCGTACGATAAATGGACTATGAAGATGAAAATACAAGTAAACTACATACTTTACACACACAAATTATACATATGAACCACATATACCAGTTCACATATATATATATATATTATCCTCCTTCGTAACGGCAAAGGTCACGTGACGGTGATCCGAACCACAGGTTGCTACATGACCTTTCCTTGACGAGGTGTTGCTGAATACACGAAAAACCATGGAATATTTCCCCACAAGGAAAAAGAAAAATGATTCCAAGGCCTTTCCTGTATTCAGAAGTACACTACGTCACGGAATGACATTCCCTGACGAGGTGTACTTCTGAATACACAAAAGACCTTGGAATCATTTTTCTTTTTCCTTGTGGATTTGCATCATTCATTCATTTCACGTGTTTAATTGTGAAATTCATCCCATATATATATATATATATATATATATATATATATATACTGTATATCGTCCCTATATATAAAGGCGGGGATAGATCTCAAGCAAAGAACTATAGACCAGTGTCCTTGACGTCCCACCTCACCAAAATATTTGAAAGAAAAGTCAGAGAGAAAATCTATGACCTCTTGGAGACTTTGGAAAGCTTCAACGAAAATCAACATGGATTCCGATCAGGAAGATCATGCTTATCACAACTTACAGAGCATTATAACAATGTCCTAGATGCACCTGAAGGCAATGAAAGCTATGATGTCATATACACGGATTTTGCTAAAGCTTTCGACAAATGCGATCATGGTATAATAGCACATAAAATGAAATATATGGGAATAACAGGCAAAGTGGGAAAATAGATCTATAACTTCCTCAGAAAACGACTACAGGTGGTCAAAATTCAATGTGTATCATCATCAGAATTGGAAGTACGCAGCTCAGTACCACAAGTTACAATACTGGCCCTACTCCTGTTCATTATCGTGCTAACAGACATAGACAGTGGAGTAAACAGCAACAGTATAGTAACATCAGCCTGACTCTGTACTGAACGGACGCATTTCCTGAGCTCTCTGATATTACATCTACTTTTGCATATTGCTGAGAATTTTACTTTTGGAAAGTTTTGGGACCTTTTCCAGTTTGTGTACCGTTTTTCATATAATTTATTTTTGAGAATATTTTTGTTAAAACTAACGAAAATATCACGACTTAACCTAACCAATTATCAAGAGCGTACAGTTGATCTATTAGTAAATAGTAAATACTATTCCAGAAGCAAACAATGTTATAATTAATAAATAATAGATCAACTGTACGCCCTTGATAATTGGTTAGGTTAAGTCGTGATATTTTCGTTAGTTTTAACAAAAATATTCTCAAAAATAAATTATATGAAAAACGTGGCTTAGCACTGAAACACGTGACTTTGTAGGGGAATATCAAATTAGAGGTTATAGACTTTTTGTTAAAAACAGAATAGGTAGGCGAGGAGGCGGTGTTATGTTGTATATCAAAGATAATATTGCGAACGTTATACTGTAGAAGTAAAGCACACAATTCCAGAACCGATAGATTCGACTATAGCAGAACTTAAATTGAACGATTTCAAACTTCTTGTTGCGGTTATATATAGGCCTCCTAATCAAACAGCTGATACGGATGAAGCGTTATATCGTGAACTAAAGAGAATAATCGGTAGTGAGCAGGCTTTAGTTATGGGTGACTTTAATTGCGCCAACGTGAATTACGATACAATGCAGGGAGACGAGGAGGGTAATCGTTTAGTTAATTTTCTCGAGGATAACTTTCTTATTCAAAAGGTTGGGGAACCTACGAGGTTGGACAGTATTTTAGATTTAGTAATAACTACGGACGATAGGCTAATTACTGATCTTCAACTAATAGAACCGTTAAGCAATAGCGATCACAATATGGTAGAGTTTGTCCTCTCAGTAAGTCACTCGAAACCAGCTAACTCGACTAAAAATTCCTAACTTCCAGCATGCAGACTTTTGTAAATTTTGAAATGAAATGTCACACGTCAATTGGGAAAACGTAATGGGGATCTCCAACGCAAAAATAATGTGAGAATCGTTTGAAACAGTATTTAGGACTATAAATGAGGAATGTGTACCGTACAAAATTAAGCGTGCGAAAGTAAACAACAAGCCCTTGTGGTTTACTTCTAGAGTAGGAGACATTATAAAGAGTAGAGATAAGGCTTATAGGCTACATAAGTGCGATAAAGACAATTTGTGGTTACGAAACAACTACATATCTGTAAGACGTTTAGCGAAGTGTAATAAAAAAGTCCAAGCGCGAATATCTCCATAGCTCGTGACGGTAAAGAAAACCCCAAGCGATTCTTTCAATACGTCAACAATAGAAATCCAGTAAAAAGTGTCTTGGGGCCGTTGAAAAATGTTAACGGAGAGCTAGTTTCTGAAAACAAGGAAATGGCTACCTTGCTAAACGAATGTTTTACGTCAGTTTTTACTATAGATGATATAACGAATATCCCTACGGTCATAGACATAATACCTTTTGATAATGGTAATATTTTGCATAATATTGTGGTTAGTGAAGGGAAGGTAATGCGCTATATTGATAAAATGAAAAAGCGTAAATCACCGGGGCCGGATTCCATATATCTCATACAACTAAAAGAATTAAAAGATAGCATTGTTGTGCCGCTAACAAAGATTTTTAATGCGTCTATTTCTGAGGGGTGCGTACCAGATAATTTCAAGTTAGCAAACGTAACACCTATCTTTAAGAAAGGCGAGAAAGGTGTGGCGGGAAATTATAGGTCAATCAGTTTAACGTCTGTTGTAGGTAAGCTACTGGAATCAATAATTAAGGATCGTATAGTCGAATACTTAGAATTGCATAACTTGGTTAGAAATACGCAACACGGTTTTAGGCGAAACAAATCTTGCTTAACTAATCTTTTAGAATTTTTCCAAAGCCTGGTTGACGTTTACGATAGCCATCGGGCGGTTGATGTAGTGTATTTCGATTTTCAAAAACCGTTTGACACCGTACCGCACAAAAGACTCGTTGAAAAAACTACGGCTCATGGAATCAGGGGTGTAGTAATAAATTGGATAGAGTGGTTGCGAGGTAGAAAACAGAGGGTGGTCGTTGATGGAGCAGAGACGTGTTAGGCTAATGTAGCGAGCGGCGTTCCTCAGGGTTCTGTATTGGGCCCCTTGCTTTTTCTTATATATATTAACGATTTAGATGTCGGCCTAGTCAGTACAGTTTCAAAGTTTGCGGATGACACGAAGCTGAGTGGTAGGGCGATTAATGACGAAGATAGAGGTAAAATCCAGGAAAATCTGAATAAAATCGTTGATTGGTCAGTCACATGACAAATGACATTTAACGTCGATAAGTGCAAAATTTTACATATAGGTTCGCGTAACGGTAATTATGCGTATAGTATGTCAGGGAAAGAGTTGATAAGCGTAGAGCAGGAAAACGATTTAGGAGTTATAGTCACTGGTGATTTAAAAGTAGCGAAACAAAGTACAGCAGCGGTCAATAAAGCGAACAAAATGTTAGGTTTTATAGCTCGGAATTTTGAGTACAAATCGCGCGATATTATAGTTCCTCTTTATAAATCATTAGTTAGACCCCATTTGGAGTACGCGATCCAATTTTGGAATCCACATATGCGAAAAGATATAGACAAACTCGAAAGAGTTCAAAGACGAGCAACTACGATGATTCCGTCGCTTAGGTCGAAGTCGTACGAGGATAGGCTTAAAGTTAAAATTGACTACACTCAAGACTAGGAGGCTAAGGGGTGATCTAATCCAGGTTTTCAAAATTGAATGGGTTTGATAACGTAGATAGAGATAGCTTTTTCGAAATATCTCAATATAATAGGACTAGAAATAACGGGTGTAAGTTGACAAATAGAAGGTTCGAGACAGCAGTTGCCAAAAACCTTTTTACGCATAGAATAGTAAATAGCTGGAATAGTTTGCCGGTAGAAGTAATTAGTAGCACGTCTATAAACATGTTTAAAAATCGATTAGACGCATATGTTGATAGATTGGGTATAGTTTAAGGTAGTAAAATTAAGGCTTTGTGGTTCGGAACCCACGTAAAATTGTAGGTCCCCTCCGCCACCACGGAGGACATGCACAATACACAATTACGAACACAGTTAGGTAGACCAGCCATGAGTGGATCCTTGGGTCTTTGTTGGTCTGAAACATTAATATATATATATATATATATATATATATATATATATATATATATATTATATATACACAGTGGCGTTCAAAAGTCTGCGTCCACCTTATAATCACCCAATTTATTGTAAATTGTACAGTATATGATAATTACAACAAAATTTGATTTTTAATTGTTACATTATTTGCTTCTAAATGTAATTATTATAAATTAGTAAAGAAATTAACACTTTAATGGCATAATCTTATTAATAATCGATATGTCCTCCTTTTGCTTTAATGACAGCTTCCACTCTGTGATGCATAGATTCGACAAGTTTCTGGATAACATCTTGTGCTATGCCGTTCCAGCATTCTTCTACATTGTCCCAGAGAGAATCAAGAGAAGTTATGTTCTTTTTAGCTTTCAGATTCTTCAAATGGTCCCAAATATGCTCTATTGGATTGAGATCATGACTTTGTGGAGGAAACTTCATAATTTGTAGAACACCTTCATCCTTTTTCTTGTTGAGATAGTTTATGCAAAAGTTAGAAGTGTGCTTTGGGTCGTTATCCTGCTGGAAAATGAATCCTTCACCACAAAGCCTCAATCCTGATGGTATATCTCACTAGTATGGAGTGGTACTTCTCTTTTGTAAGAGTGTAAGTGATTCTGTGAAGATCTTCAACTCCAGAATAACTGAAACAACCCCAAACTTGAATGTTGCCTCCACCATGTTTTACTGAATGTTTTATGCAGGGATCTATCAGTTTTTCATTGGTTCTACGTCTAACATAAACTCTTCTATGAGACCCAAAAAGTTCCACTTTTGAGTCATGAGTAAAAAGAACTTTTTCCAGTCGTCTACAGTAAAATTTCGAGATTCTCTTGCCCATTCCAATCTTTTAGCCTTATTTTGTTTCCTCAGTAATGGTTTGGACACAGCAATTCTGCCATGGAGATCAGCTCTTATGAGTCTTCTTTTTATAGTACTTGTACTTATTGGAGAGTCCCGTTGTTCATTCAACTGTGCCTGAATCTGTGTAGCTGTGGCTTTTCTGTCACGCAGTGATGTAACCTTGATGTAATGTTCCTCAGAATCAGTAGTCACTTTAGGTCTGCCAGACCTTGTCTTTGAAGAGCACGATCCAGATTCTTTATATCCGCTTGTAGTTCTTTGGAGGGCCCCTTTTGAAACGTTCATTTTTGCCGAGATCTGGCGTTGGGATATTCCCTCTCTTGAAAGGGCAATTATTTGTCCTCTCTGGGATAAACTTAGTTCCTTAGACATTTCAATTACGGCCTGTAAAGAGGTAAAGAGAGAATAGAGGCAAAAAACGAGAGAATAGAGAAAATGATTAATTATTTTTTAATCAAATTGCTACAATGTCACTAACTTTGGTTTAATCAGTTATAATAGACCAGTTGTTAAAATTACTGTATGAATACACTATTTTGAGGATTAATAACATTTGGCTATGGTCTGTCACCAATGCCTGGGTTAAAATCGGCGTTATTATATTGCAAAGGAAAAAACGTAACAGGACCAAAAAAAGGACCATTTTCATTAATGCGTCCTTTCTTATGAAATAAAAGCTACATTACTTACGCATGTAGTAGAATATATGAAATACAATTTCTCGTAAAAGAAAATACTTTAATATAGCGGAAATACTTTCTCAGGGTTGTATTATTTTCTAGAAATTGTCTAAAACTAGAAATTGTCTAACAATTTAGGAGACACCCGCACTGCACTGTAAATATGAATAAATTATGATATAGTTATAAAAAAATCTATACATATCTTTAATAAAAAAAAAATCCCCCTAAATCTATTTCTTGAAAACTTTTGAAAACTTTAATCCTCGACTTAAGGAAAGACTTTAAACATTTTTCTTAATAATAGTTTTATATATAAAATATAGATTATTCACGTTGGTGAACTATTTTTTTTTTTACAGTTTATTATCTTAGAAACCTTTAAAATGCCCAAACGTGAAGACGTGGGCGAAAAACAACGTATTTTCTAACACAATATAAGGCAAATATATCATTTGTAAACTACATAATACTTTTCCATAAACTTTTACCTACTCCCCCCCCCCCCCAAAAAAAAACCACCCCGCCCCCACCCGTGCATTTGATTTCACAAACAAAACCATAAATTTTACGCATCAACTTAAATGAAGATGTCAAATAAGTTATAAACTCGTAAATCACAGAATTTAATGGCTATAAATGTTAAAAACATATTATGTTACGTGCATTATTATACGCATCTCTCTCTTTCTCGTGTATATATATATATATATATATATATATATATACAGTATATATATACAGTATATACAGGGGTTAGACAAAATAATATGAACACCCGCCGATTTCACCGGTTATCTTTACGGACTGCTCAGACACAAAGTAAACGGTCAAATGACTGGCAAACCTATTTAAATGCGTAACAGAGAGTGTATACGTCATGTTATAACCCTCACGTTGTTTTTACAGATCTGAGTGAATTATGAATTAGCAGTTATGAAAGACCTGTCAGACTTCCAAAGAGGGCAAATTGTCGGAGCGCGGATGGCTGGTGCATCGGTGACGAAAACCGCTCAGATGTTCAATGTATCCAGAGAAACTGTCTCTATGGTCATGTCTGCATACCAAAACCATGGAAAGACAAGCACCGACAAATGCAATAGTGGACGCAAGAAGAAGCTGTGTGATCGAGACCGCCGGGTGCTAAAGCGCATTGTGACAAAGAACCATAAGACCACAGCTCCAAAAGTGACTGCAGAGCTTAACCAGCATCTTGCAAGCCCGGTATCGATGGGATACCATGGGAGGGCTGCAATTGCCAAACCCTTCCTTTCGCACATCAACATTGAGCGGCGCAGAAAATGGTGTAATGACCATAAGAATTGGTCAATGGACCGGTGGAAGAATGTAGTCTACTCCGACGAATCCTCCTTTACGCTATTTCCATGTTCCGGTCGAGTTTACGTCTGGAGACAGCCTAAAGATGCTTATGACCCCGACTGCCTGACCCCAACCGTTAAGCATGGAGGCGGATCTGTGATGGTTTGGGCAGCAATATCGTGGAATACTCTTGGCCCAGCTGTAGTACTGCATGGTAGGGTTAACGCCCAGGTCTATCTGTCAATAGTGGCTGACCAGGTCCATCCCATGGTCCAAACGCTGTTTCCCAATGGCGGCGCCGTCTTCCAGGATGATGATGCACCAATCCACACCGCTGGGGTCGTTAAAAACTGGTTTGAAAAGCATGTTAGTGAAGTAGAACGCTTGGATTGGCCTCCACAATCCCCGGATCTTAACATTATCGAGCATCTGTGGTGTCAGTTGGAGCAGCAGGTCAGAAGCCGATTCCCACCGCCGGCGTCTTTGGAGGAACTGGAGCAGGGTTTGCTCGAAGAATGGCTCAGGATTCCTCTAGCCACTGTCCAAAAGCTGTATGAATCAATTCCCCGACGCATTGCAGTTGTTATTGCCGCTAAAGGAGGACCAACTCCATATTAAGAATAAAAACCGCCATTTATCAAGGTGTTCATATTATTTTGTCCAACCCCTGTATATATATATATATATATTATATATTGAAGCACAACTTGCAACAAAGGCAAATAAAAAAAGAGCTTCGAGCTAATAAAAATATATTTTTATGGAGATAGAAAACAAGTTGAAAGCAGATAAACTTAAGAGAAAACTCAAATATGAATTCGTTTAACGAGAGAACGAGTAATAAAAAGGTTGACGTGAAACAGATCACTACGTATCATGAAAAATGAAATACACACACAAAAAAATAAAAGTTTATTCAACACACACACACACAGTTCGCTTAACAATGAAGATGACCTCTCTGTGTCAGTAGGTCATCAGCCGTTTGACCCTTTTATTTATTTACTTTATTATTTTTTTTAAATAAGGACCACCGCGCGGAGAACCAAAAATAACCTTGACAACGCAACGCTAAGAAAACACTTATCAGCCGCGTCCATAATCAGTTAACAACGGTGAACTTTGCCTCACGTTAAGGTTAACGTAATTACGACCATATGAACTTACGTAATAAAGACTTCAAAAAAATAATTCCGCGACTTAATTCTTTATAAGATTCATTATATTATTCTTTCCTTTGTTAATTTAAAGCATTCATCAGTTATCTCGACTTTCTTAATTAATGAACAACGACGAGGGCTTTGCAACCTTGGGACCTCTTTCTCCTTTTTATTCTTATTCATAATTATTAAAATAATTAATAGTGACAATGAAACTACTTGAAATACAAACAAACATTAATGTGTGTGTGTGTGTGTGTGTGTGTGTGTGTGTGTGTGTGTGTGTGTGTTACAAGGAAATGAAGAAGCCGCAATTTTGTAACCAAATCGAGGTGGCACCCATAGTTTTCATCCTGCTGCAGGCCACTCACAGAGAGAAGAATTAACACAGAAAAGCAAGAAAGCTCCCTTTATCTTTTTCACCCACCCCTCCCAGCTCAGAGAGAGAGAGAGAGAGAGAGAGAGAGAGAGAGAGAGAGAGAGAGAAGAGAGAGAGAGAGAGAGAGAGAGAGAGGTCGGGGGGTCGGGGGCTTCCGGGAATAAGCTACGAAAAGCGAAATAATAAACGTGCAAATGGGGCATGATATTAGTATTCAAGGGTTTTCTAGCCATAAAATTTTACACGCTCAACAGCGCTCGTTTCACCTTGAAGGGAAAGGGGGTTAAATCTATATACCGGGTTCCGACCTAAAATCTCGAGCTTCTTTCATGCAGAGCTGATTCAGAGTACCGAATAATAGATGAAATTTAATACAAGAAAATTGTTTTATTTCTAGGTATGGGGCTGAATGGTACGCGGTAACCGTCACTACCGCACTTTTTTTTCCTTTTCTAGAAACCGATCAACGAAGCGTTTGATCCTTTCAAAACAAAATCCCTCAAAAAATCCACATCCATTAATCAAACTGAGGATTACTCGAGAACGGAGATTGAAATCCAATGTACAAACTGATCATTGATCACGAAACTAAACTTCCTGCCCTGTTAATTTCAAATAATCATTTAATAGATTTATTTTTTATATTTCACTCGTAAATAGCGTTCCTTTCAATATCAATTTAAAAAATTAACGGAACTCTAATCGTTTATCCAACCTATAACAGGATATGAGCCTGTTGAAAAAAATTAAAAATGGCCATAAAAACCCTTTTTTATAACTCGTCCTTCAGTCGTATCTAAATTTGGTATACTGGAATGCAGTCATCTATATATTATTATTTCATTCTTCGACAACGGGGGGGGGGGGGGGGGGGGGGGAGAACATGTGTTTTCGACTGTTTGTTCCTCCTCCCCTCCTCTCGAGCCCGTTTCTTGCTTTTAATAATTTCAATGCGAATTTATCCCTACAGAATAAATTCAATTCACAAACACTTCAAACACAAAAGAAAAGAACATATGTACACACACACACACACACACACACACATGTATAGTATATTGCAGACCAGTCTAACCTAATAACCACATCCTATCCAACATACTGCTTTGCCGCAACGATTGTCGCGCATGGCGACCAACAAGTAACAAACCAGCTGATCACCAACCGCGAAGAGGTTTATTTTTAATGAGTTATTCAACCTCCTTCGCAACATCTAAGATTATATGACGGTGTAGATCTACAGTTTTACGGGAGATCGAACCACTCGTCGCTATACATAATCTGGAGACTGGTCAAAATGAAATCCAGAGAAAGAGAAAGAAAGAGCTGATGCACCTCTGTTGGCATATAATGTGACTAAACAAGGAGGAACAACAGTTAATTAACCTCTTGTTTCGTAAAAATGACAAAGTTCTTAATTCTATGCTCTGCGTTCAACTGGATAAAATTGCTCGTTAACGCGTAATTATAACTGATTAAAGTAAAAGAAATGTATTCTAACCTATTTCGATTTTATTAAATGGGAAACTGTTTGGGTCAAGGCTATTCAGTGTTCTGAAAATGGGGGGGCGAACGACTTCTCATCCACGTGACATTTAATCGAAAAATTATTGTAAGATCAGGGCCGTATCCAGAGCATGAGAAAGGGGGGTTTACAGTGTTGGACAAAATGCGCGCCATGCTAGGGGGGTCCGGGGGCATGCCCCGCCCCGCCGAAAATTATTTCTTGTCCAAAGAGTTGTTTTTAATTACTGGTCTAAATATTTACCATTATCACCATGCTTGCAAGACGCCACCCAAGACGAATGACCATGATCATTTAATTTATTTATTGGTCAACGTGTTGGATGACCGACTCCCAACTACTACTTATTCTGTATTAAGCTCAGGACAGGAGGAGCCTTTTCTATCACTATAAGACTGATATGACATTACATGACCATGAAGTGTAAAGTCAGATGCAATAAACAGATGTCAGTTCATGATGCTGAGGCTATTGTACTGGTTTAATGACATAATCAAAGGCCCCAACCTGGTCACATGGTTTACAGTTTAGAAATCAGATATATAATCTATAATTTTTTTCTGGGACAACCAGAGAGGGGAGGTTACAGACACCCAACAACTCCCTTGGATACGGGCTGAAGATTGTTAGTTTTTTATAATGTTGATGACATATCCCATCGACCAGATGGTTATATAGCCCTAAAATGTCTAGCTGACAGTATAAAGAATATGCATAAAGTGGTTATTAATCGGAAAAAAACTACAGTACATTAAAAAAAATTCATCACAAACATACTAAACATACATGGTGCGAAGTCTCATAGACCTTATGACATAAGAACTTCCACAAAGAAATAACATACAGGATATTGGTTCATGTAACAATGAAAGCTCTCTCTCTCTCTCTCTCGTTATATATATATATATATATATATATATATATATATATATATATATATATATATATATATATATATATATATATATATATACACAGGGTGTTTGAAAACTTTCTGTACAAATTGTAATGGGGATAGGCAACACCAAGACAAACCCTTTTCGTCTATAAGTGTATGTCCGCTGACGTCACCATTCGGCGCGAGAGGGCGCCGCTGCAATTGGCTAAAAGGTGAAGTGGGCTAGACTCGCGCTTGCCGCGGGCATTCTTAAATCGGACGTAGTACGCGTAACATGGAGCGCTTCACGACTACTGAGATGGCTGACATGCATATGGTGTATGGGGCTACCAATGGAAACGGAAGAGCTGCTGTGAGGTTGTACCGACAGCGCTTCCCAAACAGACGTGTGCCAAACCACCAAACGTTTGCGCATTTGCATCGGCGACTGCGAGAAACTGGAACATTCCATGCAAACATGCATGACACTGGTCGGGAGAGAAACGTGCGCACTCCTGACATGGAAGAAGAAATCCTACGGCGATTTGAGGACAATCCAAGCGCAAGCGCGCGAGGTGTTGCATGCATCCTCGGTGTGAACCACGACCTGGTCTGGAGAGTGTTGCACGAGCAGCAGTTACATCCGGTTCATCGTCAGAGAGTCCAGGCATTACAACCTCGCAGTTTCTCGCAGTCGCCGATGCAAATGCGCAAACGTTTGGTGGTTTGGCACACGTCTGTTTGGGAAGCGCTGTCGGTACAACCTCACAGCAGCTCTTCCGTTTCCATTGGTAGCCCCATACACCATATGCAAGTCAGCCATCTCAGCAGTCGTGAAGCGCTCCATGTTACGCGTACTACGTCCGATTTAAGAATGCCCGCGGCAAGCGCGAGTCTAGCCCACTTCACCTTTTAGCCAATTGCAGCGGCGCCCTCTCGCGCCGAATGGTGACGTCAGCGGACATACACTTATAGACGAAAAGGGTTTGTCTTGGTGTTGCCTATCCCCCATTACAATTTGTACAGAAAGTTTTCAAACACCCTGTATAACAACTTGCAAAATTGCATGCCTATTTTAATAAAAGTAGAACCCATTACAGTTTACGTTGTCAGAGGTATAGATGAATAAATGACATTACTGTGTATTCGTATACCTAACTGTATATTAAATATAACGGTAGGCCAAACAACCAAATTTCAGAAAGATACTCAACAAGCTTATATAGCCTATAAGTAGGAATATGGGTATAAAAATGTAAACAAAGTCATTCAAACACGTTCTATAAAAATTCTAAATTCCTTTCCCATTTTCTTCTGTGTGTAAAAAAGATGTGAATTACGGTCCCATCCAAACGCTACAAATAGTTGTGTTTTTGCTTTGCAGGGGAAAACGTTCCAGTGTTCATTAATATATATATATTATATATATAATATATATATATATATATATATATATATATGTGTGTGTGTGTGTGTGTGGTGTGTGTGTGTGTGCACACACTCGTATTTCCCCTTTCTCTTGTAGAGAAACATCCTAATGTCGATTCAGGTCCATTGAAAAACCCACGGCCTTTCTTTATCAAAGAAAAACAAAACACACACACCACACGCAAGCGTACACACACACATACACACACGCAAAAACAAAATAGCAAGAAAACACATTTGTATATGCTAATGACAAGGGACGGGAAAACTAAAAAGTATAAAAAAAATGAGGGTTTCGCTGTCTTATTTACTCGCTCTGTGTAATAGTTCGTGGGCGCAAAGCGAAAGAAGCCGCTTTTTTGTACGTTCTTTTATGTTAAGTGAAGTTCTGAAGAATAATTTATCTCCGAAAAAGTGCCAAAAACCGCTCCAATAACTTAATATTTGTACGCTAAATTCAATATAAGGGAATGGAGGTTGTAGTTAAATTTAACCTTTTTAACCCACCAATCAACTTTCATTCACCCGACTGCCGTTTCCCGGAAGAGACTGGCGCTCGTACCAATAAAACCAAAGTGCCCAAATATCAGGGTATACATAGGGGAGTAGGTGGGGGAGCGTAGAGAACATCCGCTCTCGCGCCCGCAATGCCGAAAACAAAACGATAAAAATATATTACTATAAAGATTCCAAAACACAAACATTCCTCGTCATACTTTGAAACAATAAGTTATACTCTCCACAATAATAACATCAACAATAAAAAAGGAATAAAAATCTTCTATGGACTTTTCCAGTAAGGAAACACAAAAATAGAACTTTGAGGTTGGAGTAGGGTACGGGGGTAGGGGGGTGGGGGTGGAATGTTTCGCAATTTTTATAGGTTCACTTTTTTTTCAGTTTTGTTTTTAAGAATTCAATTTAAAAAAAAGGAATATTGTGATGCGGCGAAGAGAGGAGAGAGGAAGGGCAGCAGCTATTTGCATTTAAAACAAACAAATGAAAGTTCTTTGGAAAGAAACATTTTCAATTGAACAACAAAATACATAAATAAATAAATAAATATGCGATGAATTTCACAATTAAACACGTGATATATATATATATATAATATATATATATATATATATATATATATATATATATATATATATATATATATATATATATATATATATATATATATATATATATATATATAAAGGGTGATCCAGAGAAATGGGACCCAAAAGAAACCCCTGTAACTCTTAAAGTATAAGTCCTTTTATAAAATCATACGCATCATTCGAAAGAGGATAGTTACAAGTTTGTACAGGATTGTATAGGTTTTGATAATACAAGACAAAATAAGATACAAAACAAAATAAAAGTGTTAGTTAAAACTAACCCTTCAAGATGACTGCATGGACTGTGGAACAGCTGCGTTTCATAACTGAGCAATATTATGAGCATGGAAGAAGTGTAGTTTCAGCTCTTAGAAGGTGAGTTTGACATCTGAAAATTTGTCTTGAAAGATCTTTGAGCTGAAACTACACTTCTTCCATGCTCATAATATTGCTCAGTTATGAAACGCAGCTGTTCCACAGTCCATGCAGTCATCTTGAAGGGTTAGTTTTAACTAACACTTTTATTTTGTTTTGTATCTTATTTTGTCTTGTATTATCAAAACCTATACAATCCTGTACAAACTTGTAACTATCCTCTTTCGAATGATGCGTATGATTTTATAAAAGGACTTATACTTTAAGAGTTACAGGGGTTTCTTTTGGGTCCCATTTCTCTGGATCACCCTATATATTATTGAACTGAAAGGAAAGCATTTCGAACAATTTTTTTAATAATTTCAGGTAAATTTTACGTTAAAAATTATTTTTTATAAAAAAATATTAAAAAGGTTTAATAATTTTTGCATGTTAAGTAGAAAAATCATACTCTTTCGTTAAATGTTGACAGAATTTGAATTATTTGATATTTTAGTCTGAAAACTTGTTTGCATATAGATAAATACGTAGGTTTTATTATGTAGAAGTTTTATTAAAATTAAATGACAAATGTTGATTTTATAGCCTTTTTAAAATGTACCCTTGTTTTATGGCACACCCGTTTTATATATATATATATATATATATATATCGGGTGGTCCGAAAAAAATGACGCATTTTTTAAAAATTAATATCTCAGTAACCCCCTTCCTTATCATGACAATTTTTATATGCAAGATACTTTCAAACTTCTTTTTTTGAATGCAAGAAACGGAATTCTGATATCTTTTATAGTTTTCTCGCAATTAACAAAAGTAACAACATGGGTCAAAAAAACAAAAATCGCAATATAATATCCGTTTTTTATACGATATCATTTTTATACGATATCATGCGATATTTTTGCAAGTTATTACAAAACTCTACAGGAATGAACAAGTCAAATTGTGGATATTTTTATTTTTTAACAATTCGTCAGTACCCTTAATGATGTTGTCAGAGGAAGATCGTATTCTCATTAAAAATTGTTACTGTGAAAAAGGATGGAAGACTGGAAGGTTATTGCAAGAGTTTCCCGGCAAAAAGTGGAAAAGGCGTGCAGTGGAAAGACTCTTAAAGAAGATTCGCGAATCGGGAAGTACTGCCAGAAAACCAGGAAGCGGTAGACCTAAAACAGCTTCGGTTCCAGAAAATGTGGATTACATCAACGATAAAATCTGCTCTCAAGAAGATAAACCAGGAAGTCATTTGTCACAAAGAACAATTGCTAAACATTTGAATATTGGAAAGACTTCTGTACACCGAATAATTAAAGCACAAAAACTAAAAGCCTTCAAAAGAATAGTATCTTCTAGAAAAAGTGATACTGTTAAGGATAAAAGAAAAACAAGGTGCAGAAAGTTACTTGATAATTTCTCTGTCGTTGATATAAAAAGATAGTCTTCACGGATGAAAAAGATTTCACTCTAGAAATTCCGCGAAACCGTCAAATGATGTTGTCTACGGGCGTGGTAAAAAGTGTGACATTTCAATAAACAGATTGTATCATGAAACGTCAAGATTCTCCAAAAAGGTTATGATATCTGCAGGGGTCTCTTGGAATGGCAAGACAGATGTTCATTTTATTGAAACTAAAAAGACAAAGGTGAATTCTGCAAATTACATTGAACTTTTAAGAACAAAATTGTTGCCGGATTGTCGTCGCCTGTATCAAGAAAATGATTTCATATTTCAACAAGATGGAGCACCGTCGCATACAAGCTACGCCACACAGTCGTTTCTGATTAGCAATACACCAAAATTAATAACGAAAAATGAGTGGCCACCACAAAGCCCAGATTGTAATCCTATGGACTACTCAATTTGGGAGTTACTAAAAGAGAAGGTTTACCGAGGTCGACGAGAAAATTCACCGAATCAGAATTAAAAAGTAAAATACTTGAATCTTGGCAAGAAATTGGCATTAATGAAGTAAGAAGCATTATTTTGTGTGGAAGAAAAGACTTAGATTAGTGTGTCAACAGAGTGGTGGTCCAATCGATCATTTACTGTAAATTAATTAGTTAAATTTCTGATTAAATTTTTCCTTTCTCATGATATTCGTTTTTTGACCCATGTTGTTACTTTTGTTAATTGCGAGAAAACTATAAAAGATATCAGAATTCCGTTTCTTGCATTCAAAAAAAGAAGTTTGAAAGTATCTTGCATATAAAAATTGTCATGATAAGGAAGGGGTTACTGAGATATTAATTTTTAAAAAATGCGTCATTTTTTTCGGACCACCCGATATATAATATATATATATATATAAAACGGGTGTGCCATAAAACAAGGGTACATTTTAAAAAGGCTATAAAATCAACATTTGTCATTTAATTTTAATAAAACTTCTACATAATAAAACCTACGTATTTATCTATATGCAAACAAGTTTTCAGACTAAAATATCAAATAATTCAAATTCTGTCAACATTTAACGAAAGAGTATGATTTTTCTACTTAACATGCAAAAATTATTAAACCTTTTTAATATTTTTTTATAAAAAATAATTTTTAACGTAAAATTTACCTGAAATTATTAAAAAAATTGTTCGAAATGCTTTCCTTTCAGTTCAATAATTTTTTTTATTCTTGGCCGGAATATGGGAGAACTTAGCAGAGCGAGTCTACTGGACTAGGATAAAAGATGTCGCTCATTTACGCGAGATCATCATTCAAAAATGGGAAGAGCTTCCACAGGAACAAGTAAATCGAGCCATAGATGAATTCCAGCAGTAGTATAGTGTCAAAAAGGGAGACAGAGAATGGATCAATTTGAAAATTTCCCCCCCCTCACCGTCTTTCATGGCGGTAAAAAAAAAAAAAAAAAAAAATTAAATTTAAAAAATTAAATTTAAAAAATGATTCGTCTTCACCTTCCTTCAAAAAAATTTAAGAAAGGATTGAGCCTCGCCTTCCTCCTTCAAAAAAGTTCTTTCATGAGGCAAACAAGAACAAACATGAAAAAACATACATACATTCAAGTACTTTCTGTTCAGGCAAGTTAGAAGACAGTAGAAATGGAAACGAATATCTGAAAGGTTTTAATAGGCCTAACGAGATTGCGCATTAACACCCAATTTTCGTCTGTTAACAAATTGCGAACAATACATAAATGAAAATCAGAGTGATCATATTTTAAATCGAAAAACAAGTTCTTTGTTTAATATCTGTATTATGAAAAATAAAATGAATATTTATTATTATAATTTAAATAAATTAATTTCTCTCTTTTTTAAGGGAAACTGGCTTATTTTCAAACGAGATGACCTTCAAATACAATATATACATATAGTACATTATTTGTTTATTTACTTTTAAATATGTAGTTTTCTGTTATTTACACCGATATATACCATTACATTCACTTTCACATGCTATCTTCTGGTATATGAATAATAATTTTACTATACAGCAAATTTCGTTATAAAATTGCATATGTTAAAAAGAACATCAAGCTGCGTAACACAGCTTTGAAACTGAAGCATCAATTCTGTTATCCTCCTCTAAACATCCACTTAAATATTATTACTAATATTGATTTATTGTTATTATTACATATATATATGTACACGTGTTAAGAGTATTTAAATTAAATATATTGATTTCAATTCCCTTCGTAATAAAAGCATCTGGCAACTATACCCCCAATCTTGCTATATATTTCTCTCAGTAATTGTTTTCAGGTTAGTTGTTAAGTTTAACTTTCTTCTAAAGACTATTAGCTGCAACTAATCTTGTTATTATTATTATTATTATTATATATATATATATATATATATATATATATATATATATATATATATATATATATATATACCCAAATAAGTAGGTTCGGGTAAAAAAATTCTTATTAGATGCAATTAAAGAAAACGGGATGTCGAATTTATGTGGGTTGTCATTTTTAAATAGATGCAGCGGGAAATAGGTACTGAAAGTTGAGAGATTTTTCATTAAGAACCTTTCTACTTGTAGTTATAGTTAGGACTATTCACATTACTTTAATTATCATTTCTCTAATTTAACGGCTGTTCACAATTCCTCATAATTCTCATAATAAACGTATTTGTTTTCACACCAGTCAGGCCACTGTTTACATCAATCACACAGAATGTTCATGCTTATTGTTTTTGTCATTAGCTGTACCAATCATGTCTTTACAGACTGAAGCCTACCGTTACACAACGTTTAAAATGTTATAATTAATGCTTTATGATATCAGATCTCGTATAAAAAGCATTATTTTCTGTACAAATGGCCACAAAAATACTTTCAATCCTAATATATGTACGTATAGTATGCAACATACGCCTTTTCACCTGTATTAAAAACGTAAAAGTATCATCATGCGATCTTAGTTTCCGCAATGACGTGAGCCCTAACATTTAATTTAAAATTATTTAACAGATCATTCGAGGGAACTGTACATCGATCTCATTATAACTTCTGACTCATAATAACCGCCATACATATTTACACGAGTTCAATTTAATATATATATATATATATATATATATATTATATATATATTATACAGTGGTGTAGTGCTAAATAAAGAAGTGAGGGAACGCATTTTGAAAGTGTTACTCAGATGCGGGGGGGACAATAGCGAGCGCGGCGAGCCCATACAGCTGGGGGTCCGGGGGCACTGTAAGCCCCCGGGAAATCTTTTGAAATCTGACCAATTTCAGGGATATTTTGAGGTCATATGCACTGGATATTAGGATATATTCCAAGGTTGAAGATGCAGTATTTCCAGTGTCATTAGATATATGACATCCAGTACGATCAATAAAAATAGCTAACAACTGGAATGATTAACTAAAAAAAAGTTAACAACTGGTACGCCGTGGTGACTGTTTCATCAGATCTTTATAGGCTAGCATTGCCTCAGTCGAAGCTAAAAGAAATGAAACAGTTAATGATTCTTATATTTCTTCTAGGGGTGGGAATTAAAATTTCATGACGTTAGAGATTTGTAAGTTCGGATTTATTTGAAATAGTGAGGGAACGCCGTTCCGTCTACCAAAAAAAAGTAAGGGAACGCCGTTCCCACAGCACTACACAATATATATATATATATATATATATATATATATATATATATATATATATAAGAGTTTGTATGTGCCATTCCAACAGAAGGCAGGAAGTGTCTGAACCCTGTTTCTCCCATCACTGTCCTCTTCATCTGGCCTTTTTACATGTCACGTCTACCCTGTGAGCAGCCCAGCATACTCTCAAATACGCGCTTCTCACTATATTCCTTACTACACACGCATGCATCTTACACACTACACAGTCTTTTCAAAAAAGGTGTAATTTCAGTAGTCTCGGAGATTCGCGATTGTCCCCTCCTACATTTTCTCAGTAATTGTTTTCAGACTAGTAGCTAAGTTTAACTTTCTTTTAATGACTATTAGTTGCTACTAATCTTCTTCTTCTTCTTTTATTATTATTATCATTGTTATATATATATATATATATATATATATATATATATATATATATATATATATATATACATCCAAATAAGTAGGTTCGGGTAAAAAACTTTCTCAGTAGATGCAATTAAAGAAAACGGGATGTCGAGTTTGTGTGGATTGTCATTTTTAAATAGATTCAGTGGGAGATAGGTACTGAAACTTGAGAGATTTTTCATGAAGAACCTTTCTAGTTGCAGTCATAGCGTCCATTCACATTACTTTAATTAGCATTTCTCTTATTTATCGACTGTTCACAATTCCTCATAACTCTCATAATAAACGTATTTGTTTTCACTTTTCTTTCATGCCAGACAAGTCTCAGTATTTACATCAATCACACAGAATGTTCATGCTTATTGTTTTTGTTACTAGCTGTACCAAACATGTCTTTACAAATTGAAGCGTACCGTTACACAACGTTTAAAATGTTATAATTAATGCTTTATGATATCAGATCTCGTATAAAAAGCATTATTTTCTGTACAAATGGCCACAAAAATACTTTCAATCCTAATATATGTACGTATAGTATGCAACATACGCTTTTCCAACTGTATTGAAAACGTAAAAGTATCATCATGCGATCTTAGATTCTGCAATGACGTAAGTGAGCCTTAACATATAATTTAAAATTATTTAACAGATCTTTCGAGGGAACTGTACATCGATCTCATTATATATATATATATATATATATATATATATATATATATATATATATATATATATATATATATATATATATATATATATATATATATAGGAGTTTGTATGTGGCATTCCAACAGAAGACAGGAAGTGTCCGAATCCTGTTTCTCACATCACTGTCATCCTCACCTGGCCTTTTTACATGTCTCGTCTACCCTGTGAGCAGTCCAGCACACTCTCAAACACGCGCTTTTTCACTATATTCCTTACTACACACGCATGCATCTTACACACTACACAGTCTTTTCAAAAAGGTGTAATTTCAGTAGTCCAGAAGACTCGCGATTGGCCCCTCCTTCCTGCATGCATCGTATATATTACGAAACAATTTATAAAGTTCTCTCTTATTGCTTTCCTTATTGTAATGGGTATCACAACCGATTTTTCAATATTATTTAAGTATTATGTTGAGCAACATAACCCCCCCCCCCCACAGACTTGTTTCTTAGCATAATCATGAAACATGAAACAAGATTATATTAATATATATGAAATGAAAATGAAAAGGTTTATTGGCAGACTATAGTCCATATGACAAATATTATTAATACAATGACAGTTCATACACTAAGGATAGAAATATATACAATTGATTAGAAATAATACTGCACTGTCGAAGTTAAGTGGAGCTACAGACAGACGTTTTCGTACCAAGAAGTCCATAGCTTAGAGGATAAATGGCAGGACTCATGGATAGCTTGGATGATCGGGTTGGTTGACTTTTTAATTCTTTGCATTAGACTGTGTTGAGCACGTCTTGTTACCTCCGGGAAGCTCGGAACATTGCGGGTAGCAAACATTTGCGAAGCTGAGCATCTCGGGGGTAATTTATGTAAGAGTCTAAAAGACCTGTTGTACATCAAATTTAGGGTTCTGCCAGAACCTTTTTTATAATTCACCCAGAGTTGCTGACCGTATATATTACTGCAGAAAGCACGAAAGAGTGTCTTTAGCTTCACTTGTACAGAAACGAAAGTTCCTTATGGTCATGTATATATATATATATTGCTTTCATGTGTGTCATATATATATATATATATATATATATATATATATATCCAAAAGTAGTTTGAAGGCTTATTCCATCTCACGACTGACTATAATTATACACTTTAGAGGAGTTTCAAAATTGCATATATTTAGACAAAAAGTATTAGGTCTTAAGCTGATTTCATGTCAACATCAGCGTGCTTCACTCCGGCAGAGCTGGGCACTTGCGGTTTTTTTTGCGGTACTGCGGTACTGCGGTACTACCGTGTTGGTCGGTACCGCGGGAAATTTGAATGCGGTAGCGGTACTGCTGTACTTTCAGCGATCCTTTGCGGTACTGCGTTATGCGGTACCGGTTTGGTAGTGCGGTAGTAGTACCGCAGTACCGCAAAAAAACGCGCAAAAAAACGCAAGTGCCCAGCTCTGCAAGTTCACTGCCCTTTCAGTCATTGTGACCTTAGATCGTACCAGAACTATGGTCTTGACAAAGCACAATGTGTTAAATTTACCAAACAAGGATTACCTATGTTCAGGACTCTGGACATTTCCATACTCAACATCAACTATGCCCATTTGATCGTACCTTTCTTTATGTACATGCAATAGCATCAATTGGCTAAGCTTTCTCTGAATCGTGTTTGAACTCAGATAAGATTTAATACGCACGATACTACTAAACGAGCGTTCACTACAACACGTACTGGAGGCAGGCATCACTATAATTAACTTTGTTTACGTAATCACAGAGGAGATAAGAAATTACTGGTCAGGTGTCAGTGATTGCACGTGTGTAACTACATTACGTAGGATTAACTGCTCAAGGGATTCGTGAACACAAAGTTCATACAGAGGTTGTTAGATGAGTATGTAAGCTTGCAGGAAGGAAGTCTGAGCCCTAGAATGAAGTTACACTCACTAATTATGCTGTGGACGTCTATCCTTTGCATCCTCGAGAAGCAAATCTTTACACTGGACATACATTTTGCACTATACTTCGTTAAAACTCTCAGTTATGGGTATTATAATGAGATACAGAGCTTCATAATGTGCCTTTCTGTAATGATCTTCAGATGCATAGCTACCTTCCGGTGGAACACAATCCTCTTCTAGCCTAGCTGGAACTCTTCTAAATCGAGGCTGTGAGGGTACATCTACCTGACAGGAACCTAGTGACTGTACATTCTTTCAGAAAAGACTAGCCCCTTCATCATTGCGCATATTTCAAAGAGTTTTATGTCATACCACCAATAGCTTATATATATATAATATATATATATATTATATATATAATATATATATATATATCTATAATATATATATATATATAGAGAGAGAGAGAGAGAGAGAGAGAGAGAGAGAGAGAGAGAGAGAGAGAGAGAGAGGTTGCAAAGAATGATGATGCGAAATTTGAATCACAAAATAAGATAGCAGTAAACAGAGTAAAGAGAATAACGGGGCAGATATTGATAGTCTTTAAACGATGGGATAGGAATATAAGGATTCCTATACTGAAAATCCTGATCATACCCAAATTGGAATACTGCTCGGTTCTAACATCCCCATATAAAAAAGAGGACATTAGGCAGCTGTAAGGGATTCAGAGAAGCTTCACAACCAAGATCGATGGGGGGGGGGGGGGGTGCAAAGAACTAAATTACTGGGAAAGATTATGAAAGCTATTCATATTTTCACTGGAAAGGAGGAGAGAGAGAAACACCATTATTTACACTCGGGAAATAATGAAGAAACTTATCCCTAATCTTACTCTGAACCCTGTAACTTCCTAAACAACGGTGGAAAGTAGAAAAGGAAGACTGCGTCGTGTTCCCAAATTAAAGGCGAGACAGGGAACATCCTTAACCCTGAAAAAAATTAGTTTTGTGGTGAGACGACCAAAACTGTCTAAACAAAAGCCCAAAGACCTAAGGAACATGAGGGGAGTTGCTGTGGACATCTTCAAAAGATGATTAGACGCCTGGCTCAGAACAATCCCCGATGAACGGGACGTACATGGCTATGTGAGGTGGAGAGTACAAGGAAGCACTCGCCCCTCAACCAAGACAGGCCTAGAGGGGACACCAGCCTGACCTTCGTGTGAAGAGAGAACTACGCACGGAACCGCAACGTTGCGTATACACACACATTTTATTCGTGCATTTATCCGTGATTCACTGTCGTCAATTGAATTAACATAACCTACTAATTGTTACCACTGTACACTTAACCGTGATCGTGACATGGTGCTAGCCGTGATTTGAGGGTGTTTACATTTGGGGGTCTCCTCCCGCCATCCCACACAATGCGTCTCAGTCAATGTCTCTCAGCGCAGCCAAAGACAATATTACGGACGATACAAAGATCAGCAGAAAAATCAACGAGTGGTACAAAACTTCAAAATAAATCCAATTACCTTCCAAACAACACAGGACAATAGGAAAGTCAGAATGTGTAGTGTCCCCAAACTAAAGGCCTGACAAGAGACCTCCTCAACACTGAAGGAAATCAGCCTGGTTGTCAGTGGGCCAAGAATTTTAACCAGCTTCACCTTCATGTGAAGAGAGACCGATGCAGAGGGGGGGGGGCACTACCATCGAGTATAGCAATTTAACTTGAAGTAGTAGCATTATTAAATATTTAAATTAAATAGATGATTCTTTCGCAATAAAAATTAGGTGATAACCTACATCTTAACACATAGCTATCATATCTACAGCTAATTACGCAAAAGTACATTTCTCTTTCATATTGAGTTGCCAGATAGCAATATTTATTAAATTAAACCATATATTTAAATGGATGATTAATATATGGTTTAATTTAATAAATATTGCTATCTGGCAACTCAATATGAAAGAGAAATGTACTTTTGCGTAATTAGCTGTAGATATGATAGCTATGTGTTAAGATGTAGGTTACCACCTAATTTTTATTGCGAAAGAATCATCTATTTAATTTAAATATTTAATAATGCTACTACTTCAAGTTAAATTGCTATACTCGATGGTAGTGCCCCCCCCCCCCCCTCTGCATCGGTCTCTCTTCACATGAAGGTGAAGTTGGTTAAAATGTCTTGGCCCGTTGACAACCAGGCTAATTTCCTTCAGTGTTGAGGAGGTCTCTTGTCAGGCCTTTAGTTTGGGGACACTACACATTCTGACTTTCCTTTTGTCCTGTGTTGTTTGGAAGGTAATTGGATTTATTTTGAAGTTTTGTACCACTCGTTGATTTTTCTGCTGATCTTTGTATCGTCCGTAATATTGTCTTTGGCTGCGCTGAGAGACATTGACTGAGACGCATTGTGTGGGATGGCGGGAGGAGACCCCCAAATGTAAACACCCTCAAATCACGGCTAGCACCATGTCACGATCACGGTTAAGTGTACAGTGGTAACAATTAGTAGGTTATGTTAATTCAATTGACGACAGTGAATCACGGATAAATGCACGAATAAAATGTGTGTGTATATGCAACGTTGCGGTTCCGTGCGTAGTTCTCTCTTCACACGAAGGTCAGGCTGGTGTCCCCACTAGGCCTGTCTTGGTCGAGGGGCGAGTGCTTTCTTGTACTCTCCACCTCACATAGCCATGTACGTCCCGTTCATCGGGGATTGTTCTGAGCCAGGCGTCTAATAATCTTTTGAAGATGTCCACAGCAACTCCCTTCATGTTCCTTAGGTCTTTGGGCTTTTGTTTAGACAGTTTTGGTCGTCTCACCACAAAACTAATTTTTTTCAGGGTTAAGGATGTTCCCTGTCTCGCCTTTAATTTGGGAACACGACGCAGTCTTCCTTTTCTACTTTCCACCGTTGTTTAGGAAGTTACAGGGTTCAGAGTAAGATTAGGGATAAGTTTCTTCATTATTTCCCGAGTGTAAATAATGGTGTTTCTCTCTCTCCTCCTTTCCAGTGAAAATATGAATAGCTTTCATAATCTTTCCCAGTAATTTAGTTCTTTGCACCCCCCCCCCCCATCGATCTTGGTTGTGCGGCTTCTCTGAATCCCTTACAGCTGCCTAATGTCCTCTTTTTTATATGGGGATGTTAGAACCGAGCAGTATTCCAATTGGGTATGATCAGGGTTTTCAGTATAGGAATCCTTATATTCCTATCCCATCGTTTAAAGACTATCAATATCTGCCCCGTTATTCTCTTTACTCTGTTTACTGCTATCTTATTTTGTGATTCAAATTTCGCATCATCATTCTTTGCAACCTCTCTCTCTCTCTCTCTCTCTCTCTCGGCCGTACCTGGAGTATGCTGTGCAGTTCTGGTCGCCCACCCTCAGGAAAGATATTGAGAGGCTGGAGCGAGTGCAGGCGAGGGCCACAAAGTTAATCCCTTCCGTTAGGCATATGGGCTACAATCGACGGTTACGCGCCCTGAACTTGTTTTCGCTTGAAACTCGGAGGCTGCGCGGTCAACTGATCGAGGTTTTCAAGCTCTTACGAGGGTTCAACGATGTCGATTTTAGAAGTATGTTTAGTTTAAATGATAACCCGACTCGCAACAATGGTTGGAAGTTGGATTTGAAACGGTTTAGGACTAGTGTGTGTGGGAATTACTTTACGTATAAGATCTGTGACACATGGAACAGGTTACCTTCGGAAGTTGTGAACAGTTCCTCTGTGGATCAGTTCAAGAAAAGGTTAGACGAAATCTTGCACACTATTTGAGTGTGTAAAGACATTTAGGAGTTTGCTTGCTCGGTGTCTCTGTGAGCAAGCTAAATATAGAGCTATTTATATATTCTCCACTTTCCTGTAAAATTTCCTTGGCTACTTTTCCAGGGTCAAGGTATTTTCTTCAACCTTTTTCCATACCTGCCTCTGGCAGGGAGGGAGCGGAGGGTGGGGAGAGAGCCTTCTACTTTTCTATCCAGTTTTCTACTACGCTAGGATAGTTGAAAGAAAAATACAAAATTTTCCCTGGCACCCGTTGCCATTGGTACCTCCTCGGTATGGGCCGCAAGGCCTTTTAAGGTACTTCTTTTCCTTGTAACTCCTTGTAACTCTCTCTCTCTCTCTCTCTCTCTCTCTCTATCTCTCTCTCTCTATATATATATATATATATATATATATATATATTAGGGTGGTCCAAAAAGTTAAAGCATCGACTAAGTTCTCTCCACAAGGTTTGGTTTTATGCCTCTTGGTGTGGACAGTAGTTGTGCAAAGTTTCACGTTATTCGGTTAATATTTAGGGGTCGCCCCACTTGCCCCCTTTTTGAAAATTTGGGAAAATATATAGACAACTGAATAACTAAATTTTTTTTGGTTCTCAAAGAATATGAAAGAAAACAGTAAGACAATAGGACATGATAATGGGTGTATCTTCATTATTTCTTCTGCATCAGAGTCGCCTTGGATGGTATTGGTATCTGTTTTCGGTGGGCGGCTACGAGTTGTAGGAGGTACTGCTTCTGGTCCTCGTTTCGTGTCAAAGTGTCATTGTAGCGTTGTGCGAGAGCAATACCTCGCTCGGCAGCATCATTGACGACTTTCATCTTTAAGGCGCGATCTCTAAGTTCCCTGTAGTTCTTGTCATTTGGCCATTCCCGTGGATCTTTTTGAAGTAACTGGCGCGCTTCCTCCTTACCTCCAACTTTCAAGGCATCAAAGAGGGTCAATGTCCTTTTCGTGACGAAGGATGCCACATCATTTTCAACACCAGCTTCCGCCATGTCGATTCGTCGGGGGCAGCCATTCTTTTGGGGATGTTGGAGGTGTTGAACCATTCTCCTTTTGGTATCAGGATCGATCCTATTATCGAAGAAGGCCAGTCCAATCAGATGCTCCGACAAGTACCACAGGTGGCGTCTTAGAGCTGTCTTCGCCGCTTGTGCAGCTCCTCCGTGTGGATATTTTTCCAGAAGATGCAGCATTTTGAGATCATTGAGAGGAGCTTGTGTCCCCATTGGCGCTTCATGCCAGTACTTGACGTAAATCAGACTGACAAATAAAGCCAGCTGAGTCACGTTTCGTTCTTCGCGTGCTGTGAGCTTGAATTGATAGTGAAAGAGGTAGATTTTGAGCGCATAAATCGCCTTCGCCATCCATCTCGCGTGGTGCATGGGACCCGGAGCTCGGATAAAGAGTTGACCACCAGTCTTTCCCCCCAGGAAGAGCAAAGATAGTTCAAGGAACTCCTTGTAGTCGTCACGAGGTTGGCTTGCCTGAAGAGCGTTAGGTAAGTAAGTGAGCATCTCTTTTCTCATCTCTTGGAGTTGAGGGTTCTCGAACAAGCTGTCCGATGCTGAGACAAATGCTTCGTGGGAGAGAGATGGCCATTCCTTTTGAAATCGCTTAAAAAGGCCTGTTTCAGGACTTCCTGTTGAGCCAAATATTGAGGCAAAGACATCAGCAAGTACGACTTCAAGTATATGATGTCGACAACCGATCCAAACTAGCTCGTGACCCAATGCTTCTTCAATCCTGACACAGGCTCCGCGATGTAAACCCGTGTTTGACGCAGTGGTATCGAAGACGAGACCTCTCACATGCTGTTCCACGTTCCATAATTTCATAGTTTGAAGGCATGCCTGGGCCTGTGCTTCTCCAGTTCCTTGTTTCATCTTTGGGACACCAAGCAGCTTCTGTCCATTGAATGTTATAAGGATTGCTATCCGATGCACATTCGTCTTCTTCCCTTCAATGCCGGGGAGAAGCTTTCCGTCCCAATGGAGAAGGACAGGGTCTTCTAGAGAGAATGATTCTAGGTCTTCTCGAGCTGCCTGTTCTCGCCCACTTTCTCTGTAGCGATGAATAGAGCTCCGAGAGCACGTCATCCCAGACAGATCATGCCCCGCGGCCTGTAATACAGCTCCAGTTACGAAAACAGCATTCCGGTCAGAAAGATTGGTGCGATCCATTGCTCCAATGACTTCTGGAGATTGGAAAATGTTCGTAACCTTGTTCTTGGGACGCTTTGGTGCCGGAGCTTCAGACGAAGAAGGAATCGGAACCGATGGTCTATAGTCGTCGTCGTCTTGCGAAAAAAGGGAAGAAGAAGAAGAGGAAAGATCAATTGATGACACTCCTGCTTCTTCCAAATCTTTCTGTGTTGCTTCATGCCTTGCCTTCCTCTTGGCTTCCTTCTCCATTCTGGATCGCTTTCTGTCCTCTTGTGTAGTCGTTTCCTTATCAATGCCAGCCATGCTGCAAGAATTGACGTCCTTGCGCTGCATGGACAGGAAATTTCGGTCCTCAACGTTGACGATTGTGCTCATGGCATCACTGGTTGCGATGTCAAACAGTTCCTGGATGTCCGCTTTGAAGATGTCTTCATTCATTCTATCGCTGGCACGTTGCCTGGTCCTGTGCTTCTTGAGTGTTTTGTAGCGGTCTAAAAGCTTTGAAAGCTTACGGACACAGGAGTCGATCCGTTGAGTTGGGATCCGCGCTCGGGTCCAGACTTCAATCACCCTCTGGCATGCCTGGTTCAGACTGTCGGAGGTGGTTTGCTTTTGATTGATGTGGTGGTATTGCACCAAGAGGAGGGCGTTAAGGCATGTAGGGAGCCTTGACGTGGGTAAAGTTCCAGTTGCCATCCCTAGAAGCCAAACTTTTGGAATTGATCGAGTTTGAGCCATCGGACCTAGGGAAGAAAAAGTACATTATATAATATATATATTCAGAGTGGGGCGACCTCTAAATATTCACCAATCACGCTGCAATTTTGCACAGACCATGTGGACACTAAATGGACAAAAACCACACTTGTGGAGACTATCTAAGACAATTTTGAAATTTCCCCCTATGGATTTGGACCACCCTAATATATATATATATAAGCTATTGGTGGTATGACTTATAAAACTCTTTGAAATATGCGCAATGATGAAGGGGCTAGTCTTTTCTGAAAGAATGTACAGTCACTAGGTTCCTGTCAGGTAGATGTACCCTCACAGCCTCGATTTAGAAGAGTTCCAGCTAGGCTAGAAGAGGATTGTGTTCCACCGGAAGGTAGCTATGCATCTGAAGATCATTACAGAAAGGCACATTATGAAGCCCTGTATCTCATTATAATACCCATAACTGAGAGTTTTAACGAAGTATAGTGCAAAATGTATGTCCAGTGTAAAGATTTGCTTCTCGAGGATGCAAAGGATAGACGTCCACAGCATAATTAGTGAGTGTAACTTCATTCTAGGCTCAGACTTCCTTCCTGCAAGCTTACATACTCATCTAACAACCTCTGTATGAACTTTGTGTTCACGAATCCCTTGAGCAGTTAATCCTACGTAATGTAGTTACACACGTGCAATCACTGACACCTGACCAGTAATTTCTTATCTCCTCTGTGATTACGTAAACAAAGTTAATTATAGTGATGCCTGCCTCCAGTACGTGTTGTAGTGAACGCTCGTTTAGTAGTATCGTGCGTATTAAATCTTATCTGAGTTCAAACACGATTCAGAGAAAGCTTAGCCAATTGATGCTATTGCATGTACATAAAGAAAGGTACGATCAAATGGGCATAGTTGATGTTGAGTATGGAAATGTCCAGAGTCCTGAACATAGGTAATCCTTGTTTGGTAAATTTAACACATTGTGCTTTGTCAAGACCATAGTTCTGGTACGATCTAAGGTCACAATGACTGAAAGGGCAGTGAAGCACGCTGATGTTGACATGAAATCAGCTTAAGACCTAATACTTTTTGTCTAAATATATGCAATTTTGAAACTCCTCTAAAGTGTATAATTATAGTCAGTCGTGAGATGGAATAAGCCTTCAAACTACTTTTGGATATATATATATATATATATATATATATATATATATATATATATATATATATGACACACACATGAAAGCAATATATATATATATATATATATGACACACACACATGAAAGCAATATAATATATATATATTATATATATATATATGACACACACATGAAAGCAATATATATATATATATATGACACACACACATGAAAGCAATATATATATATATATATATATATATATATATATATATATATATATATATATATATATATATATATATATATATATATATATATATATATATTATATATATATATATATATATATACATGACCATAAGGAACTTTCGTTTCTGTACAAGTGAAGCTAAAGACACTCTTTCGTGCTTTCTGCAGTAATATATACGGTCAGCAACTCTGGGTGAATTATAAAAAAGGTTCTGGCAGAACCCTAAATTTGATGTACAACAGGTCTTTTAGACTCTTACATAAATTACCCCCGAGATGCTCAGCTTCGCAAATGTTTGCTACCCGCAATGTTCCGAGCTTCCCGGAGGTAACAAGACGTGCTCAACGCAGTCTAATGCAAAGAATTAAAAAGTCAACCAACCCGATCATCCAAGCTATCCATGAGTCCTGCCATTTATCCTCTAAGCTATGGACTTCTTGGTACGAAAACGTCTGTCTGTAGCTCCACTTAACTTCGACAGTGCAGTATTATTTCTAATCAATTGTATATATTTCTATCCTTAGTGTATGAACTGTCATTGTATTAATAACACTGGGGCACAAATTTCTACTTTTTGTCTCTTGAATTAGATTTGACAGTTAGTTCTAGGTAATTTGGGTGCGCTGAGTACGAATTTTTACTCGGTTTTGCTCTATCAGGTCCTGATTTTGCTCAACACCCCTCCTCTTTCGTCGTATTCATAAAAAGGTTTTTTTCTCAATACTCGCTGTCTTTTTGCAGTTACACATTATGCAACTAGGTTTTTATCTAGGTATTTGTACCTATTGTTATGGTATTGTTGTATTATGTATATTTTTATATGTAACACCCTAAAAATATTTTTAATTTTGTCATTTTTAACCCATTTTAATATTAGTAAATTAAGCTAAAAATATCATAGAATTCTAAAATTTTCTCGAGCGTTCCTGTTCTCTGTAGAGTATTCTAGAGGGACAACTAAAATATATAAAAGCGACTCGTTTCCAGAGTTAATCAGTCAGTCAGTCAGTCAGTCAGTCAGTCAGTCAGTCAGTCAGTCAGTTGAGTTAGTTAATTAAGTTTGGGCATTAACATAATTTTGAATTGGCATATGATTTAGTGAGTAATTTTGTCATCGTGATTTAATATAGTTGATTTAATTAGACGTAATTTATATTGTACCTACTCATCCGTGTTTCTAGTTTAATTTCATAGATTGTAAGTACCTATTTCATAATAAGTACCTATTTAAACTAATTTTGTGTTTATATTTCAGATTTTCTTAAATTTATATGAATTAAGGGCTTTAAATACCTTTACAAATTGGCAGAACAATCAAGCAATATGTCATCAAGCACTAGAAAGTTCAAATGCAAAAACAACCCTGATTCCTTCTGTTATATATGTGGAAATTTTACACTTCCACATCAACGAGCAAATATAACTGACTTCGTAAAAAGAGCTTACTTAGCTTATTTTGGCATAAAACTGGGGGACCAAGATAAATCGTGGGCTCCACATAAAGCCTGCACTATATGCATTGAAAGACTGCGACATTGGACGAAGGGTTCGGATTCAAAAATACCTTTTGGAGTTCCGATGGTAAGTTTATGATTTCATAAAACTACGTAATTTAATCACTAGTATACTGTAACTTACCTAAATGTAATTGTAACTTAGGTACATAAACAAAAATTTACAGAAAATGTTTATAAGAATCTCAAATATTGCATAAGGTTGAAACACATAGAAATGTTAAATGTTTGGGTGATAACTTTTGATAAAATTCATAAAAACAAGTCTCTCGTCGCTTTTGTTAACGCTTTACAATTTTTTTTCCATATCAGGTGTGGCGAGAGCCTACTAACCACGAGACCGATTGCTACCTTTGCTTTGTCAAGACTTCGGGCTTCACTAAAAATAAACATTGTATCGAGTACCCAAATTTCGACACCGCGATACGACCTGTGCTACATTCAAATGAGATCCCCATTCCAAAATTTAAGGGTCTGCCAACTCAAGAATTAGTTGAAGATGTTCCTGAAAATATTGTTATGCACTTTGAGGAGTCAGACACCGATTTTGACCCCAGCGTATTTGAAAGTCAAACGATCCGCAAAAGTTTAACCAGGCCGAGTTGAATCATCTTGTAAGGGATCTAAATTTGCCAAAAAAGGCTGCGGAAATTTTAGCTTCAAGACTTAAAGAGAAAAACTTGCTTACTTCAAACACATACATTTCATTTTACAGAAAAAGAGAAGAAGAACTTGTTAAATATTTTAGAACAGAGGATAGTTTAGTATATTGCTGCGACATAGTTGGTTTGTTAAAGAAGATGGGGGTTGAGTCTTACGATGCAAATGATTGGCGCTTGTTTTTAGACAGTTCGAAAAGAAGTCTTAAGTGTGTGTTGTTGCATAATGGCAATCTATACGGCTCGATACCGATTGGGCACTCAACAAAATTAAAAGAAAAGTATGAACATATAGAAAAGGTATTAAATCTTATCAAATATAGGGAGCACGAGTGGATCATATGTGTTGACTTAAAAATGGTTAATTTTCTGCTAGGACAACAAGGAGGGTATACTAAATATCCCTGCTTCCTTTGCTTATGGGACAGCAGAGCCAAGGAAGAACATTATTTCAAACAAATCTGGCCAGCACGAACATCACTTACTGTCGGAGAAAAAAACGTAATTAATCCACCTTTAGTGAGCAGAGATAAAATCATATTTCCTCCTCTGCATATAAAACTAGGCCTCATTAAACAATATGTAAAAGCTTTAGATACGAACGGCGAGTGTTTCAAATACATAACTTCAAAATTTCCAAGTTTAAGTTATGAAAAAATCAAGGCGGGAATTTTCGACGGTCCACAAATAAGAACAATGATTGAAGACAGCAATTTTCCTAATGTCATGAATGAACGCGAAAAAAATGGCTGGTTCTCATTCGTGGACTTGATAGAAAACTTTTTAGGCAATTATAGGGCAGATAACTACGAAGAAATCGTAAAAAAACTTTTAAGGGACTACAAAGAGTTAGGTTGCAATATGAGCATAAAAATGCATTTTTTGAATAGCCATCTTGACCAATTTCCAAGTAATTTAGGTGATGTAAGTGACGAACAAGGGGAGAGATTCCACCAAGATATAAAAATTATGGAGGAACGGTACCAAGGCCGCTGGGATTCCCACATGATGGCTGATTACTGCTGGTGCTTGAAAAGAGACCTGCCATCAACAAGCAAATACGCTAGAAAGTCTTACAAAAGAAAATTTTTGCCACAGTAAAAGCTTCATATCTGTTTGTTTTTTTTATTTTAAGTCATTTCTATCGTTATAATGTAATTTTACTGTAGTTTGAACTGCTTGTATTCATGAAACTTGAAAAAAAAATTTAACACATGACTTAATTTTTTAGTCCTAATTTGAAAAATCTGGAAAATGGCACATAGGCTGTCGACAAGAATCAGGACCTGATAGAGCCAAACCGAGTTGAAATTCATATTCAGCGCACCCAAATTACCTAGAATCAAGTGTCAGATATCATTCAATAAAATACGTGTTGCCCAGTGTAATATTTGTCATATGGACTATAGTCTGCCAATAAACCTTTTCATTTTCATTTTCATATATATTAATATAATCTTGTTTCATGTTTCATGATTATGCTAAGAAACAAGTCTGTGGGGGGGGGGTATGTTGCTCAACATAATACTTAAATAATATTGAAAAATCGGTTGTGATACCCATTACAATAAGGAAAGCAATAAGAGAGAACTTTATAAATTGTTTCGTAATATATACGATGCATGCAGGAAGGAGGGGCCAATCGCGAGTCTTCTGGACTACTAAAATTACACCTTTTTGAAAAGACTGTGTTGTGTGTAAGATGCATGCGTGTGTAGTAAGGAATATAGTGAAAAAGCGCGTGTTTGAGAGTGTGCTGGACTGCTCACAGGGTAGACGAGACATGTAAAAAGGCCAGGTGAGGATGACAGTGATGTGAGAAACAGGATTCGGACACTTCCTGTCTTCTGTTGGAATGCCACATACAAACTCCTTATATATATATATATATAATATATATATATATAATATATATATATATATATATATATATATAAATGAGATCGATGTACAGTTCCCTCGAAAGATCTGTTAAATAATTTTAAATTATATGTTAAGGCTCACTTACGTCATTGCAGAATCTAAGATCGCATGATGATACTTTTACGTTTTCAATACAGTTGGAAAAGCGTATGTTGCATACTATACGTACATATATTAGGATTGAAAGTATTTTTGTGGCCATTTGTACAGAAAATAATGTTTTATACTAGATCTGATATCATAAAGCATTAATTATAACATTTTAAACGTTGTGTAACGGTACGCTTCAATTTGTAAAGACATGTTTGGTACAGCTAGTAACAAAAACAATAAGCATGAACATTCTGTGTGATTGATGTAAATACTGAGACTTGTCTGGCATGAAAGAAAAGTGAAAACAAATACGTTTATTATGAGAGTTATGAGGAATTGTGAACAGTCGATAAATAAGAGAAATGCTAATTAAAGTAATGTGAATGGACGCTATGACTGCAACTAGAAAGGTTCTTCATGAAAAATCTCTCAAGTTTCAGTACCTATCTCCCACTGAATCTATTTAAAAATGACAATCCACACAAACTCGACATCCCGTTTTCTTTAATTGCATCTACTGAGAAAGTTTTTTACCCGAACCTACTTATTTGGATGTTATATATATATATATATAAGCACACCGGACAAAAATTAGTCACCCCTCTCAGAATGTACCTAATAACGTGTGACGGCGCCTCTGGCCTTGATAACCGCACGAATCCGGCGAGGCAGAGACTCTACGAAGTTGTGCATGTACTGAACATCGATTTGCTGCCACTCGTTCATCAGCCGGTCCCGAAGTTCCGCCAGAGTCCGTGGGTGTCTATTCCTGCGCTTCACTTTCTGTTTCCAGCCTGAACAACACCTTCGACGCATTCAGGATTAAAGGCTTCATTGGACCTGCGATGTACTCGTCGCCTCCCATCATTGGAGAACAAACAAAAACGGGACTCATCGGACCAAATTACACGTTTCAAATCTGCCGCAGTCCAGTTTTTGTGCCTCTGAGCCCATTTATAACGTGCCAATTTGTGACTTGCTGTTAACAGCGGCCTCTTCCGTGGTACCTGCTCCAGATGTCCATCGCATGCAGTTCTCGTCGCAATGTCCGTTCGGAAATTGGTCGCTGGAGAACCTCATTGGTTTCTTGGAGCAATTGTTCTCTGGTTTGAAAACGATTTGTAGTTACTAGACGAGAAACATGGCGGCGGCCCCTATTGTCGAGAATTGTTTTCCGGCCACAGTTACGCCGTCGATTGTCAGTTGATTGCGAACTACACCACTCTTTGTAAACTAGCTGGACAGTACGCGTTGACACCAACAAATTGGGCTACTTCAGACATTTTGTGTCCGTGGGCTCTGCCAAACACGATGGCTCCTTTTTGCCACTGAGTAACGTCTGCCTCACGACCCATTTTTCAGACTATATCCAACACACACTTTGTTCTTCACCACCTCACGAAACAGATCTGATCCTGTGTGCTACGTCACCGCTACTTGTCACTTACCAATGCTACATCAGCGCCCTCTGTGTGACCTTGAACTTCCTACTATCGGTGCTATTAGGGGTGACTAATTTTTTGTCCGGTGTGCTTATATATATATATATATATAACAATGATAATAATAATAATAATAATAAGAAGATTAGTAGCAACTAATAGTCATTAAAAGAAAGTTAAACTTAGCTACTAGTCTGAAAGCAATTACTGAGAAAATGTAGGAGGGGACAATCGCGAATCTCCGAGACTACTGAAATTACACCTTTTTTGAAGACTGTGTAGTGTGTAAGATGCATGCGTGTGTAGTAAGGAATATAGTGAGAAGCGCGTATTTGAGAGTATGCTGGGCTGCTCACAGGGTAGACGTGACATGTAAAAAGGCCAGATGAAGAGGACAGTGATGGGAGAAACAGGGTTCAGACATTTCCTGCCTTCTGTTGGAATGGCACATACAAACTCCTTATATATATATATATATATATATATATATAAATATATATATATATATAAATATATATATATATATATATATTGTGTAGTGCTATGGGAACGGCGTTCCCTTACTTTTTTTTTTGGTAGACGGAACGGCGTTCCCTCACTTTATTTCAAATAAATCCGAACTTACAAATCTCTAACGTCATGAAATTTTAATTCCCACCCCTAGAAGAAATATAAGAATCATTAACTGTTTCATTTCTTTTAGCTTCGACTGAGGCAATGCTAGCCTATAAAGATCTGATGAAACAGTCACCACGGCGTACCAGTTGTTAACTTTTTTTTTAGTTAATCATTCCAGTTGTTAGCTATTTTTATTGATCGTACTGGATGTCATATATCTAATGACACTGGAAATACTGCATCTTCAACCTTGGAATATATCCTAATATCCAGTGCATATGACCTCAAAATATCCCTGAAATTGGTCAGATTTCAAGAGATTTCCCGGGGGCTTACAGTGCCCCCGGACCCCAGCTGTATGGGCTCGCCGCGCTCGCTATTGTCCCCCCCGCATCTGAGTAACACTTTCAAAATGCGTTCCCTCACTTCTTTATTTAGCACTACACCACTGTATAATATATATATATATATATTATATATATATATATATATATATATATATATATATATATATAAATTGAACTCGTGTAAATATGTATGGCGGTTATTATGAGTCAGAAGTTATAATGAGATCGATGTACAGTTCCCTCGAATGATCTGTTAAATAATTTTAAATTAAATGTTAGGGCTCACGTCATTGCGGAAACTAAGATCGCATGATGATACTTTTACGTTTTTAATACAGGTGAAAAGGCGTATGTTGCATACTATACGTACATATATTAGGATTGAAAGTATTTTTGTGGCCATTTGTACAGAAAATAATGCTTTTTATACGAGATCTGATATCATAAAGCATTAATTATAACATTTTAAACGTTGTGTAACGGTAGGCTTCAGTCTGTAAAGACATGATTGGTACAGCTAATGACAAAAACAATAAGCATGAACATTCTGTGTGATTGATGTAAACAGTGACCTGACTGGTGTGAAAACAAATACGTTTATTATGAGAATTATGAGGAATTGTGAACAGCCGTTAAATTAGAGAAATGATAATTAAAGTAATGTGAATAGTCCTAACTATAACTACAAGTAGAAAGGTTCTTAATGAAAAATCTCTCAACTTTCAGTACCTATTTCCCGCTGCATCTATTTAAAAATGACAACCCACATAAATTCGACATCCCGTTTTCTTTAATTGCATCTAATAAGAAAATTTTTTACCCGAACCTACTTATTTGGATATATATATATATATATGATAATAATAATAATAATAATAACCAGGGTTGTGGAGTCGGAGTCGGAGTCGTGGAGTCGGAGTCGTGGAGTCGCACGTTTCAGGGCGGAGTCGGAGTCGGAGTCGAATTTTTACAATGTGTGTAGTCGGAGTCGGAGTCGGAAAATTTTGGACCGACTCCACAACCCTGGTTATAGCCACTAGGTTAAGAAGGGTTATTCAATTTTAAGTAGGACTACTACTGGTTAGACCTTAATTATGTTTAAGAGAATCTTTTTCATTTATATATATATATATATATATATATATATATATATATATATATATTATTGGAAAAAATAAAAATCCCTTAATATGATAATATCTACAAGTCAATATCCTTCTTAATATTTGAATGTTCCCTTATCCTAGAAAGTAACCTGACGATTCATGTGGTGGTGATGAAATGTCTTATTATTATGATAATTATAGAGTGAAACACTAGAGGAGTCGGAGTCGTATATTTAAAATGTGAGGAGTCGGAGTCGGATTTTTAGATTTTTTACAATGTGTGGAGTCGGAGTCGGAGTCGGAGTCGAATTTTTACAATGTGTGGAGTCGGAGTCGGAGTCGGAGTCGAATTTTTACAATGTGTGGAGTCGGAGTCGGAGTCGGGAAATTTTGGACCGACTCCACAACCCTGATAATAACAAGATTAGTTGCAGCTAATAGTCTTTAGAAGAAAGTTAAACTTAACAGCTAACCTGAAAACAATTACTGAGAGAAATATATAGCAAGATTGGGGGTATAGTTGCCAGATGCTTTTATTACGAAGGGAGTTGAAATCAAAATATTTAATTTAAATACTCTTAACACGTGTACATATATATATATATATAATAATAACAATAAATCAATATTAGTAGTAATATTTAAGTGGATGTTTAGAGGAGGATAACAGAATTGATGCTTCAGTTTCAAAGCTGTGTTACGCAGCTTGATGTTCTTTTTAACATATGCAATTTTATAACGAAATTTGCTGTAGAGTAAAATTATTAATTCACATACCAGAAGATAGCATGTGAAAGTGAATGTAATGGTATATATCGGTGTAAATAACAGAAAACTACATATTTAAAAGTAAATAAACAAATATGAGTGTACTATATGTATATATTGTATTTGAAGGTCATCTCGTTTGAAAATAAGCCAGTTTCCCTTAAAAAAGAGAGAAATTAATTTATTTAAATTATAATAATAAATATTCATTTTATTTTTCATAATACAGATATTAAACAAAGAACTTGTTTTTCGATTTAAAATATGATCACTCTGATTTTCATTTATGTATTCGCAATTTGTTAACAGACGAAAATTGGGGTTAATGCGCAATCTCGTTAGGCCTATTAAAACCTTTCAGATATTCGTTTCCATTTCTACTGTCTTCTAACTTGCCTGAACAGAAAGTACTTGAATGTATGTATGTTTTTTCATGTTTGTTCTTGTTTGCCTCATGAAAGAACTTTTTTGAAGGAGGAAGGCGAGGCTCAATCCTTTCTTAAATTTTTTTGAAGGAAGGTGAAGACGAATCATTTTTAAAATTTAATTTTTAAAATTTATTTTTTTAAATTTAATTTTTTAAATTTAATTTTTTAAATTTAATTTTTTTAAATTTATTTTTATTTTATTTTTTTTATTTATTTATTTTTTTTTGACCGCCATGAAAGACGGTGAGGGGGGGGGGGAATTTTCAAATTGATCCATTCTCTGTCTCCCTTTTTGACACTATACTACTTCCGGCCAAGAATAAATTTTTTTTTTTTATAATTTCAGGTAAATTTTACGTTAAAAATTAAAAAGGTTTAATAATTTTTGCATGTTAAGTAGAAAAATCATACTCTTTCGTTAAATGTTGATAGAATTTGAATTATTTGATATTTTAATCTGAAAACTTGTTTGCATATAGATACTGTATATACATATGTTTTATTGTGTAGGAGTTTTATTTAAATTAAATGACAACTGTTTATTTTATAGCCTTTTTAAAATGTACCCCTTTTTTATGGCACACCCGTTATATATATATATATATATATATATATGCACGAGGTGCAATCAGTAAATACCTGGCATTGTTTCATTAAAAGTACAGTTAAAATCAGCGCATTTACTGAGTGCATCTCGTGAAAGGTTTTTTTAAACTTAGGTTTTATATACAGTATATATCGGTGGCGACGGAGGGGGTCAGGCAGGTCAGGCTGAGCCTGACCTGTTATTTCTCCAGCTAAGGACTTAAAAAAAACTAACATAAAAAACTAACAATACACAATCCCATCTCTTGTCAAGTTGTCAGGCTAAAAATTTCCATCCGTCCATCTATCATCTAAACCCCATTTCCCCAGTGAGAGAGGGGAGAGAGACGCGGGAAGAGAGGGAAGATACGTGGCTAAAAATTTTGAGTCCGATATCTTTACTGTATACAACACATTATAATGACTATGTTAGGATTTATAATTAAGGTTATATAGCTATTTGCATATCCACTGTGACTGTACATAAAGTTAATTATTACTGTGTTATTATGCATTTTCTCAAATACCAAAGCCTTACAACTCGCATAATAATGCACAATTCCACATCTTGTCAGGCAAACAATTTTAAGCCTGACGCCTCTCTTTGAAACATGTTATGATGTAAATCTTATGATTTATTTATAATGTTATAAAGTCATTTGGATAAATTCACTATACGTAAAGTTAATTAGTATTTTAATTGATTTATTACTTTGTATCCACCGAATATATATGTACGAGGGTACTTCAATAAGTATCCGCACTTTTTATTTTAGTGATAATATAGTATGAGCCCGGTAAAGCCTAAAGCTTAAGGGCCAAATTAAATAAAATAAATAGTCGAGCTTCACAATTATTCATGTCATTGTAAATTGAAAAAATTTATTTATTTTATTATTATTAATAAAGGTTATTCTATTCTATTCTATATATATTCTAATAATAATGTATATATAATATATGCTCGTAATAACGAGCCAAACTGAGATCTACAGGCTTATTTAGGCTAGCAACAGTATAGGCTACTCGTAGCTATCACATATCGTACGAGTAGTGAGCATGGCTGGGCCGCTTTCAATTTGTACTCTGGAAGAACAGAGATCCGTGGTTCGTTTTTTGTGGGCAGAAGGTATGAAGGGAGCTGAAATTCACACGCGTTTATGTGCTCAGTATGGGAATAATGCGTTATTGCGTTACCACGGCGAAGTGTTTAAGAGTGGATTCAAATGTTCAAGGAAGGTCGGACATGTGTGACAGATGCTCAGCGCTCAGGACGACCGTCAACATCAACCAGTGGTGACAAGCAGGAAGAAGCCAGAGCCATGATTTTCGATGACAGAAGATTAACAATAAAAGAAATTGCATTTTCATTAGACATCAGTCAAACCTCGATGGTCAGCCTATTCGATAGTTCATGACATTCTTGGCTTTCACAAGGTTTGTGCAAGATGGGTGCCCAAACAGTTGACAGAAGAGCACAAGCGTAATCGTATGGACGTCTGCTCTTGTCTTGTGGCGCGGTATCATAATGAAGGTGAAAACTTTTTGGAGCGCATTATCACGAGATGAAACCTGGATCCATCACTATGAACCAGAAAGCACACGACAGAGCATGCAATAGAAGCATCCAACATCTCCCGTTGCAAGGAAGTTCAAAGCGCAGCCGTCAGCAGGTAAAGTTATGCTAACACTGTTTTGGGATACACGAGGCCCTATCCTTGAACATTATCTAGAGCGTGGAACTACAGTAACAAGTGCATCGTATTCTGACATGCTTCTGAATAAGTTAAAGCAAGCAATTCGCACAAAACGGAGAGGGAGATTGTCGAAGGTGTTATTCTGTTGCACAACAATGCGCGCCCTCATACCGCTGCACAGACTAGAAAATGCCTTCAAGAACTTAAATTTGAAGTTCTCGACCATCCAGCATACAGTCCAGACCTGGCACCTTCTGATTTTTACCTGTTTGGACCACTGAAAGACGCTTTGAGAGGTCAGTAATTCCAAGGCGATGATGACCCGAAGGAGGCGGTGTATGACTGGCTACGCACACAGCCAAAAACATTCTTTTGTGATGGCATTAGGAAGCTTGTAGATCGCTGGACTAAGTGTACTGAGAAACAGGGAGACTATGTTGAGAAGTGATGTGTTTATAATCTATCAGATGTGAAAATAAAATTGTGAAAATAAAAAGTGCGGATACTTATTGAATTACCCTCGTATATATATATATATTATATTATATATATAATATATATATATATATATATATATGGGATGAATTTCACAATAAAACACGTGAAATGAATGAATGCTGCAAACCCACAAGGAAAAAGAAAAAAAACGATTCCAAGGCCTTTCGTGTATTCAAAGCTACACCTCGTCAGGGAATGAAGATAAAAGGCATCTCGCCTTTTATCTTCATTCCCTGACGAAGTGTAGCTTTGAATACACGAAAGGTCTTGGAATCGTTTTTCTTTTTCCTTGTGAGTTTGCAGCATATATATATATATATATAACCCCGCAAGGGGGTTCTAAGCTCGTGCTCTTGAGTGCTCTTTGTGCTCGTTTGTACGTGCTTGTTCCTGGAGGTTTCACGTGCGCCCTCCCGGCCCTAGCACCCAAGGATGATGGGGCTCGACCCTGCAGTCCTTGTCATCCTTGGTCTTTTTCCACTTCGACTGTCCCCTCCACCCTTTCTTTTTCCTCTGTCTTTCCTCTCACTTTTTCTTTGTTTTTCCGCTGAGATATGCCCTTTAAATAGAGGCGAATCGGTTCTTCCTGAACTAAAAAAAAAAAAAAAAATATATATATATATATATATATTATTCAGAGCCAACCTTTCGCGGAGCTTTCACCATCATCAGTCAAATAACGCCGCCTCCCTGTATAAATTAAAAAAGCCAAGATAAATTTATAAACCAAGAGCGTATTCCCACAGAAGTTATTCATCAGAGTAAAATTAAATGACGATTTATACGTTCGACTTATTTTGGGTGGGTGGGTAGACATACATACATACATACATATATATATATATATATATAGGGTGTCTCAAAAGTCCCTCTGCACCTATATAGGAATTACACACACACACACAACATATATTATATATATATATATATATATATATATATATATATATATATTTAACTGCAAACACGCAGTATAATTAACGTAAAGAACGACGCTTGTATTGGAGATATTCAGCGCAAGACGAGAGAGAGAATGAAACAAATGAAAAAATGAGGTAACCACCCGGGAATCGAACCCGGGATCTTCCGATTGCCGGTCAGATGCGATAACCATTACACCATGGGCCTCACTCTTCCAAATGCCGTAATTCTTCTACATACTCGCAGAAACCAATGCCCCAAGGGGGCACCTCTCGCATGCCGTAACATTATATACATTTAACTGCAAACACGCAGTATAATTAACGTATATAATGTTATATATAATGTTACGGCATGCGGGAGGTGCCCCCTTGGGGCATTGGTTTCTGCGAGTATGTAGAAGAATTACGGCATTTGGAAGTGAGGCCCATGGTGTAATGGTTATCGCATCTGACCGGCAATCGGAAGATCCCGGGTTCGATTCCCGGGTGGTTACCTCATTTTTTCATTTGTTTCGTTCTCTCTCTCGTCTTGCGCGGAATATCTCCTATACAAGCGTCGTTCTTTACGGTGATATATATATATATATATATATATATATATATATATATATATATTATACAGGGCGTCCCAAAAAAATGTATACACACTTTAAATACTTATAAAGGCAGTGTTTATTAAAATACATTTCATTTCAAAATGTAATAGAATCTACAGACATTATTTAATTGTTTTGTCAACGCCTGTTTTCAAACTGACGTCCGTTCTGGTCCAGGCACTGCTGATAACGCGAAGCAATGGAATCGCAAACATCACGAAACATTTCGTTTGGTATTTGTGTGCATTCTCGTTCAATGGCTGCTCTCAATTCAGCGACTGTTGCAGGTTTTATAGCGTAGACTTTGTCTTTTAAGTATCCCCATAAAAAAAGTCTAGTGGTGTGAGGTCTGGTGAACGCGGAGGGTATTCTACGAAACCCCTTCGTCCAATCCACATCCACATCGTGCCAAGTACCATTCGCAATACTCCACTCTTCGGTCCGGATCATCTTCATTAATAGCATGGACTAATCTTGGAATGTAACTTTTCCATTGACAGCGCTTCAAAATGCGTAGGACAGACGATTCTGAAATTCCTACCTCACGACTCGCTTGCCGCACAGATTTTCTTGGACTTTGGTGATACGTTTCCAGTACTCTTTCTTGCTTTGTGGGGCTTGTCGATGTCCGTGGTCTTCCGGAACGCTTCTTGTGGACATTCTGAACAGTTCCATCGGCTTCAAACTTATCTCTAATTCGAGTGATGGTAAGTCGCGTTGGTGGATCTGTTTGAAACTCCCTCCTAAACTGTCTTTGCACTTCAACTGCGTTTTCACACTTCCAGTAGCATTTTAGAATGAATTTCCTTTGTTCAAAGCTTAGTCTGACTGCCATTATTAATTCTAATGGGTTTAACTTGGAAAGAAAGAAACACCAATTGAGCTATCAGCTGTTAAAGTGTGTATACATTTTTTTGGGACGCCCTGTATATATATATGTGTATGTTAAATGTTAAACACAGACCGTGCATGGAACAAGGAACTCTTCTGGGAAAATTAAATCCACTATAGTCCGAATAAGTAATGGTAAATGACAAATACCATAGTTTTTTTCCTTTTTCATGATTTTAGCCCGACGTGGGCAACGGGTCTCTCGCAAAGAGATCCCATAAATATAGCTTCCCTCACCAGCTATCTGCAAAGCAGACAGGATCCAGCTTTGGGACGTGGATCTAGGGTTTAAAGCAAGCCTAGATCCCTACACTCAGAACCTCTATATAAGTAAAAGACTCGTTGCATTCACGTCGTGTTGAATAAATCAAAGAAAAAGGGGGTAACTATTGTATTTTTAGCCAAAAAAACCAAAACTTAAACCTCAACCGGGACATTGAGCGTCCACTTTTCAAGGCACGAAACACGTCCGTTTAGTATACACAAACTCAGAATGGTTCCCTGAGAACATTATATGTTAAACACAGACCGTGCATGGAACAAGGAACTCTTCTGGGAAAATTAAATCCACTATAGTCCGAATAAGTAATGGTAAATGACAAATACCATAGTTTTTTTCCTTTTTCATGATTTTAGCCCGACGTGGGCAACGGGTCTCTCGCAAAGAGATACATACACGAATCTGCTAAAATACTGTTGAAATTACGCAATACCAACGCCTGCTCCTCTTTTTTTTTTTTTTTTTTGCCAACTGAGCGAACCACAAATTCCAAATGAAAGTCGCAATCTGGAAAAGAACTCGTGTTGTCAGTTTTTGTTCTCAGAATTAAAAAAGAAATTAAAAGAAACGAATCAGCCGAGTGTGTGTGTGTGTGTGTGTGTGTGTGTGTGTGTGTGTGTGTGTGTGTGTTTTTCGCTCACAGAAATCAATGTTGAATTTAAGCTGGAAAGGAAATGAAGCATGAAAAATAATGCTTCGATATGATTTGAATCTAGATGTTTGACGCCATGCGAACTCTCATTATGAGCTCGTATTACGAAAAAGGGTTTCAACAGCGATCGCGCCTGTAAGCCCGCTAATGTTAATATTTACAAATAAACTATAGATATATACGTGCAATGTCGAAATTTGACACACGTATGTGCGAGGGATGTATCATTTCCATGCTTATCTATGCAAGCAAACATAAATAGAAAACCCGCTCTGACGACGACTACTGGACTACTACTATGAATAGGTCTTTTCGTATAGAGGCAAAATTCGTGCTTTTATACCTATAGGTTGTATAATTCCTTTTTTAATAAGTTGGAACGGTCACTATTCAGTTTACATTGAGATCGAACATAATGGGGCAGGGTGTGTGTGCGGGCAACCGGCTAATAACGACAGCTTGGCCGCGTAAAGATTATTTTTACCCAAATACAAACGAAAAGCCGTTTTTATAACCTGCCTGACGCCTGTCCATCTATGAATGGGTATCGTTATTTTGACTCTTTTTACGTCCGTACAAACTTAACTTCTTTCTCCAAAGTTTCAATAGTTAGTATTACGGGAAAGGTTATATAACAATGTGTTTTTATAACATTTTTTAGATGTCTTCTCCAATTTTCTTATATTTTTTCTACCCAAAAAATTTATCTTGGGTTAATCTTTGGGTAAAGATTAAAGAGCTTTACGTATTAATAATAATTTGTGCCGTAAATTGGACAAAACTTTGAATTATTCATAAACAAAGCTATCTATCTCTGTTTTACTGAAATCTAACTCTAAGGAAATTTCTTTTGATACAAAATATATTTACAAAATTGGAAGAAGCATCGAAAATTTTCCTTTAAAAAAAAATATATATATATATATATATATGCGCCTCGGTGGTGTAGTGGTTAGCGTCGCTGACTACGAATCCATCGGCCCCGGGTTCGAGACCCGGTGACGGCAGCCGGCGCGCAGCAAAACCCAGCTGTTCATCCTTCCACGCAATAAAGAAAGTGGTTGGTAGATAAATGGGTACCCTGGGTGACCTAGACGCTGGGCTGCTGGTGGGGCGTGGTTCGGATTCCACGTTAAACTGTAGCTCTAAGGTGGAGTGAAAAGCCTGACCTTCGTCAGAATGAATAATTCGGGCGGAAGCTAACCAAAGGTTATATATATATATATATATATATATATATATATATATAAATAGAATAGATAGAATACCAAGACAGCATGGGCGGATCTAGAGGGGGGGGTCGGCGGGGTCCGGACCCCCCCTCACTATCTTAAGGTGCCCTTTTTTCAGCCGTTACAAATAAAAGACAGGTAGGTATGTTTACTGATAAGCCATTAACGTTCTGGTCCGTTTGGTCAGACGTGCTCTGTGGAGGGTGTGGTGGAGGGTCTAGGTCTAAGCATAATTACTACTCAGGCAACAAATGTGTTCCCTCACTAATTTTCCCGTTTAAAGCAACCGTCATATATCATGCGATGATGCGCATTGAACCAAGTGATTATTCAAGAAAATATATATTGTTGTGCCCTTTTTGTTATATAGGGAATGCCCTTTTTTCCCCTGGACCCCCCCTCACTGAAATGTCTGGATCCGCCCCTGAGACAGGTCACCTCTTTAGAAATTTGGCATCTTGCCTGTAGTAATCCTTGCTCAAATGATTCTCACTGTAAACTCATAGATAGGTATTATAGTAAGATAGTATCCCTGTTAAGAGAAGCAGGACGCTCCCTGATTAAATCTTACAACTATCATACTAAGATTATTCCTGGATGGAATGAGTTTATTGCCCCCCTGAAGAGGGAATCGAAAGACGCCTATGATTTGTGGTGCTTTCATGGTAGACCCAGATTAGGACCAGTATACATGAATATGTGTAGAAGTAGGGGTCAGTATAAGGCGGCCATAAGGCGATGTAAACAGGAAGAAGAGTCTATTCGAGCATCAAAAGCCTGTGAAGCTCGTATAACTAACGATAACAAATTTTGGAAATTTGTTAAGAATCAAAAGGGTGTCAAAAATGTCCTCCCTCCGACAATCGATGGGGTCTCGGGGTAGGATGAAATTGCGAAGCTGTGGAAAATCCACTACTCTAACATTCTTAACAGTGTGAGTAGGGATAATCTTAAGATAGATTGCAGCGAAACGACTGTGGGAGGGACAAGGGAAAATACTTTGATATCAGTTCCTGAAGTAAAGAGGTTAATTAAAGAGTTAAAGACTGGTTCTGTGTCAGGGGGAGATGATTTATCGAATGAGCACTTAAAATATGCAAATGACGTAGTATGTCTGCATATATCATTGCTCCTATCAGCCATGCTGGCTCATAGCTATATCCCTGCAGAGGTCATGAGGGTATATATCTTGCCCCTGGTCAAAAATAAGCTCGGAGACATTCTGTCCAGCAATAATTACAGGCCTATTGCTGTCGCTTCTTTCTTCTCGAAACTACTACAAAAACTCTTGTTACTCCGATTAAATGATTTTCTATGGACATCTAATCAGTTTGGCTTTAAAAGGTCCCACTCAACTGACCTGTATATCTATGTACTTAAAGAAACAATATCTAAATACATTGACAGTAATTCAACTATTTATAGCTGTTTCCTAGATATAAGTAAGGCATATGATGGGATGAACCACGATATTTTATTTGAAAAACTAGAAGACAGGAAGGTTCCCATGTACATATTAAATTTATTGAAATTTTGGTATTCTCACCAATCTTTCACCGTTAGGTGGGGCAATGTACTATCCGAGTGTTTTGGCTCCTCTTGCGGGGTGAGACAAGGCTCCTTGCTCTCCCCTATGCTGTTTAATGTGTATATTGACGGATTAATTGCTTCACTTAATGAGGCAACAGTGGGATGTTGTATAGATAACACAAGGATAAATAACTTAGTTTATGCCGATGATATGGTGTTAATAAATCCCTCTGTTAAATGTCTGGATCAGCTACTAAAAGTCTGCGAAGTGTATTCGCAGAAATATGATATTCTTTTTAATGTTACAAAAACTAAGGTTTATACAATTTCATCCCAAAAACTGTAATCAGCCAGCTGATATAAGGTTTAAAATGAATGGTGAAGTAATTGAGGAAGTACAAGAGTTTAAATATTTGGGTCAAACTATTACCAGCTCCTTGAGTGATGACTCGGATATAAGAAAATCTCAAAGCCTGTGTGCTAAAGCGAATATGACCATAAGGAACTTTTGATTCTGTACAAGTGAAGCTAAAGACTCTCTTTCGTACTTTCTGTAGTAATATATACGGACAGCAACTATGGGTGAATTATAAAAAAGGTTCTGGCAAAACCCTAACTTTGCTGTACAACAGGTCTTTTAGACTCTTACGTAAATTACCCCCCGAGATGCTCAGCTTCGCAAATGTTTGCTACCCGCAATGTCCCGAGCTTCCCGGAGGTAACAAGACGTACTCAATACAGTCTAATGCAAAGAATTAAAAAATCAACCAACCCGATTATCCAAGCTATCCATGAGTCCTGCCATTTAGCCTCTAAGCTATGGAATTCTTGGTACGAAAACGTCTGTCTGTAGCTCCACTTAACTTCGACATTACAGTATTATTTCTAATCAATTGTATATATTTCTATCCTTAGTATATGAACTGTCATTGTATTAATAATTAATATTTGTCATATGGACTATAGTCTGCCAATAAACCTTTTCATTTTCATATATACAGGGCGTCCCAAAAAAATGTATACACACTTTAACAGCTGATAGCTCAATTGATGTTTGTTTCTTTCCAAGTTAAACCCATTAGAATTAATAATGGCAGTCAGACTAAGCTTTGAACAAAGGAAATTCATTCTAAAATGCTACTGGAAGTGTGAAAACGCAGTTGAAGTGCAGAGACAGTTTAGGAGGGAGTTTCAAACAGATCCACCAACGCGACTTACCATCACTCGAATTAGAGATAAGTTTGAAGCCGATGGAACTGTTCAGAATGTCCACAAGAAGCGTTCCGGAAGACCACGGACATCGACAAGCCCCACAAAGCAAGAAAGAGTACTGGAAACGTATCACCAAAGTCCAAGAAAATCTGTGCGGCAAGCGAGTCGTGAGGTAGGAATTTCAGAATCGTCTGTCCAACGCATTTTGAAGCGCTGTCAATGGAAAAGTTACATTCCAAGATTAGTTCATGCTATTAATGAAGATGATCCGGACCGAAGAGTGGAGTATTGCGAGTGGTACTTGGCACGATGTGGATGTGGATTGGACGAAGGGGTTTCGTAGAATACCCTCCACGTTCACCAGACCTCACACCACTAGACTTTTTTTTATGGGGATACTTAAAAGGCAAAGTCTACGCTATAAAACCTGCAACAGTCGCTGAATTGAGAGCAGCCATTGAACGAGAATGCACACAAATACCAAACGAAATGTTTCGTGATGTTTGCGATTCCATTGCTTCGCGTTATCAGCAGTGCCTGGACCAGAACGGACGTCAGTTTGAAAACAGGCGTTGACAAAACAATTAAATAATGTCTGTAGATTCTATTACATTTTGAAAATGAAATGTATTTTAATAAACACTGCCTTTATAATTATTTAAAGTGTGTATACATTTTTTTGGGACGCCCTGTATATTACGATGAAAATTTGTAAGTTGACCCTCAATTCTTCATCTCAGAATCATAAAAAAATTACATTATTTCTATTATTAAAAACAACAAAAAGCGTCCTTAATTTTGTAATTTGAGAATATATAAAGTCGGTAATTGGCCGTCTACCCACACGGAGAATAGCCACAAATTAAAGCCCCAATCCATGAATCATCCCAGCCAATCAGGAAGCGGGCAGGTTAGTAATTTCAGGGGAAGGGTGAACCGAGGCCCCCTCAATTACAAAAGGTCTCTCGGTGTGTCTTACATCATATTTACGATATCTTTATTGGTTAGTTGCCCCTATCTTTGAGCGAGAATTAAGAAGAGGGCGCGATATAAATGGTAACTTTTTTCTATCTATTGCCAATGATTTAGTAGGAAGGTGTAAAAGCTCTTTATTCTTATATAAGATCTCCCGTACTATTCAAATGTTATTAACGTAACGTATTTATGTATGCCGTTATTTCTGAACTTTAACTTTAAAATGTCTTTCTTCACTGAACTGCGAATCAATGAGGGTATACACGATATTATAGGAACGTTGGGTATACGAGAAAAAGAGACCACGGGACCACGCCTCGATTGAAAAGTAATTCACAGACAAGTTGGACGCAACTTTCGAACCAAACTTTGGCCGATTCAAGTATTCATTTTTAAAAATCCGTCGATCCTTTATAATCGAATATGTTTGTCTGCATAGCGGATAAATGGAATGAATTAATGACTCATTCCGTAGACAATCCATAGAGTCTTTAAATATTCACGTTTCAAAGGTTTAAATCAATACGTGAAAGCTTCAACAAAACTCAATTAACAGTAACTCTAACGCTCATCTTTCGTTATCAATGAACCCATTTATTGAGAAATTTATAATCATTTTCATGTCATTTTCGTTGGCAAATGTTAAGTATTTGGAATATCATATACCTACTGCTGCTGCTCCTGCTGCTGCTGCTACTAAATAATAATAATAATCATAAGAGAGTCTTCCTTCCATGTATTTTTTAAGACCACCTAACATGTGAACACTATGAAATAACGCATATCCCATCTTCCACACAGTTTTGGCTCTCCAGCATCACTTTATAATTCGGTATGGGTTTACATTTTAGAACCATATATGACCATGAGCAAACGATCTATTATTTTCCAAGCCGAAAAGAGATATTGAACCGAAATTCGGTGTATATATATATATATATATATATATAATAAACAGGAACACCAGAGAAAATACAAACATCCTTCAAGGTTTAATAGTACCAACGTTTCGGAATGCACTAATTCCATCTTCAGGGCTAAAACAATAAAACGCCAAATCACATACAAAATACAATTTGCTTAATAACAATTTAAAATAAACTTAAAAAATTATAAAAAGTAGCTAATTAAATGTAAAACATTAAAACTAAAAGGTAAATAAATGTGAAGTTAAAAAGTTAAATTATAAAAAGTAAAAGCATTAAAACTGAAACGTAAAGAAAATAAACTAGTACCTTAACCAAAACATAGCAGATCTATCGATGATTCGTCAGAATTTAGGTCTGGTTTTAGTTTATAAATAAACAGAGACTCCATAATTTTAAGCTTAAGGTCAGAGCTTCCGGCAGCAAGAACGGCGAAATTAGACTGTGAAATTGGGTGGTTATTGTTGTGAGAGTGATTACGTATGAGAGAATTAGGTGGTTTGCCAAGGGGTAAATTTGTACAGACCGATTTACCGAGATGTTCGTAAATACGGGATTTTAAATGTCTTTTAGTTTTACCTATATATGACCCCATACAGTGGTCACACTTGTATTGATAAACTATGGATGACTTAAGAAGTGTAGGAATAACATCCTTGTATTTAAATAAATGGTAAATCGATTTAGACGGGGTGAATATAATTTTTATACATAGTTGTGGGTAGAATTCCTTGAGCAATTTTAAAAGTTTGTTTCTAATGTTAAAACTTGAGGTTCCCATGTAGGGCAAAGTGAAATACAGAATATCTTTGGGGACTGTAATTAAGTCTCTAGTTGTAGGGCTTATTAGTCTATTTAAGGTTCTGCCTATTGTAGTCTCCACCAGTCTAGAAGGGAAATTATTCTTGGCAAGGAGTTTTCGGATGAAATCTAGTTCATCGTGTAGTTTAAAGTAATCTGAACAGATATTGAAAGCTCTATTGGTCAGAGTCGAAATTAAATTTCGTTTGAAACCTAAAGGGATAAAGGAAGAAAAGTTCGTAGTAAGATTGGTGAATGTCGGCTTTCGGTAAACGGAAGTTTCAAAAGAGGAATTAGTTTTTATTATCTTAATGTCCAAAAAGGACAGAGAGCTATTAGATTCAACTTCTGAAGTAAATTGAATATTAGGGTGCTTAGAATTAAGGTAATTACGAAACAAAGGGATATGGTCTGGTGATTTAAACAGGAGAAAAGTGTCATCAATATATCTTCTATAAAAAACCGGTTTAAAGTTGGAAGGGCACTCATTCAACCATTTGACTTCATGATGACACAGAAACGCGTTAGCTAAGGTGGGACCAAGAGGCAGACCCATTTGAACACCTTCAGTCTGTTTAAAATTTCACCGTTGAATATAAATATAAGGTCTTCCACGGAAAATTTTAGTAGTTCTTTCATTTGACCTCTATTAAAACCCTGCACAGTATCAGTATTATTAAAAAGATTGTCAATACATATATCAATAGTTTCTGCAACAGGCACATTGGTAAATAAAGATTTTACATCGAAGCTAGCCATTGTGTAAGAATTATTATTTAATGAGGTAATTTCTCTAACGAAAGCAAAAAGAATCCCGTGCTGTATACAAATTATAAGTTATAGGTGATAGTATGGGAACCAAGAATTTTGAAAGATTATAACTAAAAGTTCCTAGAGCCGATAAAATTGGCCTAAGTGGACAATTAGGTTTGTGTATTTTAGGGAGTGCATACATAATGCCTGGGCTGGATGCAACTAGATTTACTAAAGTAACTGGTGACATTTTTGCTTTAATTTTAAAACAAGATAAAATTAATAGGTATCTTAGAAAACTTAAATCTAATAATATAATCTCAGACACGGTTTTTTCTAAATTATTTGTTTCTGGATCCAGCCCAGGCATTATGTATGGACTCCCTAAAATACACAAACCTAATTGTCCACTTAGGCCAATTTTATCGGCTCTAGGAACTTTTAGTTATAATCTTTCAAAATTCTTGGTTCCCATACTATCACCTATAACTTATAATTTGTATACAGCACGGGATTCTTTTTGCTTTCGTTAGAGAAATTACCTCATTAAATAATAATTCTTACACAATGGCTAGCTTCGATGTAAAATCTTTATTTACCAATGTGCCTGTTGCAGAAACTATTGATATATGTATTGACAATCTTTTTAATAATACTGATACTGTGCAGGGTTTTAATAGAGGTCAAATGAAAGAACTACTAAAATTTTCCGTGGAAGACCTTATATTTATATTCAACGGTGAATATTTTAAACAGACTGAAGGTGTTCAAATGGGTCTGCCTCTTGGTCCCACCTTAGCTAACGCGTTTCTGTGTCATCATGAAGTCAAATGGTTGAATGAGTGCCCTTCCAACTTTAAACCGGTTTTTTATAGAAGATATATTGATGACACTTTCTCCTGTTTAAATCACCAGACCATATCCTTTGTTTCGTAATTACCTTAATTCTAAGCACCCTAATATTCAATTTACTTCAGAAGTTGAATCTAATAGCTCTCTGTCCTTTTTGGACATTAAGATAATAAAAACTAATTCCTCTTTTGAAACTTCCGTTTACCGAAAGCCGACATTCACCAATCTTACTACGAACTTTTCTTCCTTTATCCCTTTAGGTTTCAAACGAAATTTAATTTCGACTCTGACCAATAGAGCTTTCAATATCTGTTCAGATTACTTTAAACTACACGATGAACTAGATTTCATCCGAAAACTCCTTGCCAAGAATAATTTCCCTTCTAGACTGGTGGAGACTACAATAGGCAGAACCTTAAATAGACTAATAAGCCCTACAACTAGAGACTTAATTACAGTCCCCAAAGATATTCTGTATTTCACTTTGCCCTATATGGGAACCTCAAGTTTTAACATTAGAAACAAACTTTTAAAATTGCTCAAGGAATTCTACCCACAACTATGTATAAAAATTATATTCACCCGTCTAAATCGATTTACCATTTATTTAAATACAAGGATGTTATTCCTACACTTCTTAAGTCACCCATAGTTTATCAATACAAGTGTGACCACTGTATGGGGTCATATATAGGTAAAACTAAAAGACATTTAAAATCCCGTATTTACGAACATCTCGGTAAATCGGTCTGTACAAATTTACCCCTTGGCAAACCACCTAATTCTCTCATACGTAATCACTCTCACAACAATAACCACCCAATTTCACAGTCTAATTTCGCCGTTCTTGCTGCCGGAAGCTCTGACCTTAAGCTTAAAATTATGGAGTCTCTGTTTATTTATAAACTAAAACCAGACCTAAATTTTGACGAATCATCGATAGATCTGCTATGTTTTGGTTAAGGTACTAGTTTATTTTATTTACGTTTCAGTTTTAATGCTTTTATTTTTTATAATTTTAACTTTTTAACTTCACATTTATTTACCTTTTAGTTTTAATGTTTTACATTTAATTAGCTACTTTTTATAATTTTTTAAGTTTATTTTAAATTGTTATTAAGCAAATTGTATTTTGTATGTGATTTGGCGTTTTATTGTCTTAGCCCTGAAGATGGAATTAGTGCATTCCGAAACGTTGGTACTATTAAACATTGAAGGATGTTTGTATTTTCTCTGGTGTTCCTGTTTATTATTAAACTGCGTTTTCCGCGCCACTAATCAATAGCCGATATATATATATATATATATATATATATATATATATATATATATATATATATGCTGCAAACCCACAAGGAAAAAGAAAAACGATTCCAAGGCCTTTCGTGTATTCAAAGCTACACCTCGTAGCTTTGAATACACGAAAGGCCTTGGAATCGTTTTTCTTTTTCCATTGTGGGTTTGCAGCATTCATTCATTTCACGTGTTTTATTGTGAAATTCATCCCATATATATATATATATAGAGAGAGAGAGAGAGAGAGAGAGAGAGAGAGAGAGATTTGAATTCCTCGCTTCTCCCTATTATTACACGGTACAGAGAAACTAGATTCTTCCCTTCCTCTCGTCCGTCCTAAGTTTACAACCGTCACGGAATGAGTTCATCAGTTGGAACTCATTGAAGAGAGAAAAAGCACAAGTTTCCCAGAGTCAATCTCCCTCCAGACGGCTCTCAATCTTTAAACAAAAATTACGTCTTTCCTTTTAAAAGAATCTACTCTTTCCGTGTCCAGTTTATTATTTGGTGGCGCTCTTGAATTACTTTTCCTTTCAACTTTCTCCTTTTAAGAAATGTTTTCGTAATGAATTTTGATCCATCGCAGCGGGTCCCTCCGTTCTATTCTCATTCGGCGGCGTTGCTTTGCTGTTGTTGAGTTGCTGCTCTCGAAGGAAGGCTGGGGAGAAGACGGGGAGACTTCAGTGTTACGAGGACAGGAGGGAGGGAAACCAAAGAGAAGGAGGAGGAGGAGGAGGAAAGACAATAAGAAGAAGAAGTAGCAGCAGCAGGAGGAGGAGGTTGTGACGGCTTCTCGCTTTGGTCTTTATGAGGCAAGTTTTCCTCCTCTTTCCTCTTTCAGACTACACAGGAGTCCGTCTTTTATAAATTAAAAATTCAATGTTTACGAAGGAGCTTTGTATACATACACGATCCGCCGTTAGGTTCTCTTGTTTACTCAATGCACAAAGATTCTAATTTTCTAAATTCGACCATTCATTTTTAGCATTACGCAATACTGTACACCAAAATTCATATGATACGACCCGAATATAATGTATTTGTGGCATCACAAATTTAAACTCACCAAACCCAAAACTCCCAAATGTAATCCCAAATATGTGAGTAAAAGTAAAAATAAATACATAAATAATGTGCAATTATATATATATATATATATATATATATATATATATATATATATATATGACGTGGTGTTGGATGTGTTGACTGAGGAGGTTAGAGGGGTTGCTCCTTGGTGCATGATGTATACCGATGATGTAGTGTTGTGCGCAGAGACAAGACAGGAGGTAGAACAACAGCTAGAAAATTGGAGGGAGGCATTGGAAAGTAGAGGTATGAAAGTTAGTCGGAAGAAGACTGAATATCTGAGGTGTAATGTAGAACAGGATGAAGGAGGGGGAGTGATGTTAAACGGTGAACTGATCAAACGGGTAGATCGTTTTAAATACTTGGGATCAACAATCGAGGCAGAGGGGGAAGCAGAGGGAGAGGTGAATCGTAGGATACAGTCGGGATGGAGGAGCTGGAGAGAGGTGTCGGGAGTTCTCTGTGATCGTAGGATGCCGGTGAAGCTGAAAGGGAAGGTCTTCAAAACAGTGGTTAGGCCAGCCATGTTGTACAGAATGGAGACGGTGCCAATGAAGAAGACTAGTGACAGAAAGATGGATGTGGCTGAAATGAAAATGTTGCGATGGATGTGCGGTGTAACTAGAAGGGATCGAATCAGAAACGAACGCATGAGAGGGACGGTGAAAGTAGTAGAGGCGTCAAGAAAAGTTCAAGAAGCCAGACTGAGATGGTATGGACACATGATGAGAAAAGAGGAGGATTACGTGGGACGTAGGGTGCTGGAAATGGAGGTGCCGGGACGGAGAAGAGGTAGACCGAAGACGAGGTGGAGGGATTGCGTGGCGGCAGACATCCGGGAGAAAAATTTGGACGAGGACATGGTGCGTGACAGAAGAGAATGGAGGAGACTCATCAAGAACAGCGACCCCATATAGATGTGGGATTTAAGCTGCAGAAGAATATATTATATATATATATATATATATATATATATATATATATATATATGCACAGGGTATTTCAGGAGGAAAGGTCAATACTTCGGGAGGTGATAGTATCGGTCATTGTGAGAAAAAAAGTTCACATGAACATTGTCTAATTCTGAATGGTTACGGAGATAGAGCTGTTTGAATCTGATGCGCACGCAGCGCTTCCTCCGCCTTCCCTCCCCTATAACCTTGAACCATGTAAGCTGTAATGTAAGCATGTAACATAAGCTAATCGACAGCTGACTGTTGTGAGTGACATTGTTTGGTGTTTGAAGCAGTGTTAAGAATGCCACACACCTTCACACATGCCGAATAAGCAGATATGGTGTATGTCTACGGTTTTTGCGATGGAAGTGCGACAGCTGCTGTTGCAGAATACCGTCGACGGTTTCCGAACCGCAGAATTCCGGATCGAAGTGTTTACCAGGGTTTTCAACACATTGCGTGAGATTGATACATTTCCCAGCGCTCATGTTTCATCTGAACGTGAAGGTCAACAAGATGTGGATGAAGTGGAAAACATTCTTCAGTTGGTAGAGCGTAGTCCTACTAGCTCACGAAAATTTTTTACACGTCTCGGTGTACCACACACAAGAGTATGGCGAACATTACGTGAGGAAGGCTTGCATCCTATCATGTACATTGTACAGTGTGTAAAACACCTTCAACCAGGAGACGCTGCCATGCGACTGGAATTTTGTCATTGGGTAAATGCTAATCGCCGATTGCTTCGATTAATACTGTTCACCGATGAAGCTACTTTCACCCGTGACGGTATCAACAACACTCGTAACTCTCATCGGTGGTCAGCGAAAATCCAAATGCCACTGTGGAAACAAATTTTCAACATCGCTTCTCTGGCAATGTATGGTGCGGTATCATCGATGATCAGCTGATTGGCCCTGTTACTTTCGAGAATCGTCTTACAGGACAAAGTTACCTAGAATTTCTGCAAAATGAATTGTCAGGACTATTGGAGGATGTTCCTTTGGCTACACGCACTGGTATGTACTTTCAGTATGACGAAGCTCTTCCACATTCTACCCGTCTGGTGATGCAATACCTAAATCAAACTTTCCCTAGTCGATGGATCGGCCGCAGTGGTCCCATTCAATAGCCACCAAGGTCTCCAGACCTCTCTCCGTTAGATTATTGTTTGTGGGGGTGGCTGAAAACTCAAGTTTACAAAAGAAAGGTGGATACACGAGACGAATTGCTCGCGCGCATTTTGGATGCTGCTGCCCGCATAAAGGAACGTCAAGATCAACTCAGACAAACAACACGCGATCTTCGCACACGCGTTGCAAAGTGCATTGAGGTTGACGGTGGGATTTTCGAAAACGCATTGTAAACTGTAAAAAATTTGTCATTTCTGTATCTGATACCATTCAAAATGCCAATGTTTAAACAGTAAATGTTAGAAACAGTAATTGGTTTCTCTTTCTTGATTACCATTAACAATGCTTTTGTATTTGTAGATTCAAACAGTTCTATCTCCGTAGCCATTCAGAATTAGACACATGTTCATGTGAACTTTTTTTCTCACAATGACCGATACTATCACCTCCCGAAGCATTGACCTTTCCTCCTGACACACCCTGTGTGTGTGTGTATATATATGTAAAGAACGACGCTTGTGTAGAAGAGCGTCCGCATAAGATGAGAAAGAATGAACAAATGAAAAATGAGGCACCTCCCTGGAATCGAACCCAGGATCATCCAATTGCCGGTCGGACATGCTAACCACTACACCAAGGTCCCCAATCAGTCAGAAGTCGTAATTTTCCTACATACGAGCGGAATCGAATACCCTGAGGGGGCACCTTCTCATGCCGTACATGTATACATTTTAACTGCAAACAACACACGATATAATTAATGTAAAGAACGACGCTGTGTAGAAGAGCAGAAAGAACGAACAAATGAAAAATGAGGCACCTCCCGGGAATCGAACCCAGGATCATTCAATTGCCGGTCGGACATGCTAACCACTACACCAAGGTCCCCAATCAGTCAGAAGTCGTAATTCTCCTACATACGAGCGGAATCGAATGCCCTGAGGGGGCACCTTCTCATGCCGTACATATATACATTTTAACTGCAAACAACACACAGTATAATTGTGCGTACGCTCTTCTACACAAGCGTCGTTCTTTACATTAATTATACTGTGTGTTGTTTGCAGTTAAAATGTATATATGTACGGCATGAGGTGCCCTCACGGCATTCGATTCCCCTCGTATGTAGGAGAATTACGACTTCCGACTGATTGGGGACCTTGGTGTAGTGGTTAGTATGTCCGACCGGCAATTGGATGATCCCGGGTTCGATTCCAGGGAGGTGCCCCATTTTTCATTTGTTCGTTCGTTCTCATCTTGTGCGGACGCTCTTCTACACAAGCCTCGTTCTTTATATTATTTACACTGCGTGTTGTTTGCAGTTAAAAAAAAATATATATATATATATATATGTGTGTTAACCCCTCCGACTCCGTCTATGGCCTTGGTCAGTTCGAAGTTGACGGGGGTTCTGGTTAGATGGCAGCAATGGATTTGTTACTCTGGAGTAGCTGGTACCGTATAGGACTATAGGGAATCGCAGTAGTTTTCTTCTATACTACTCTCCGATTTCTTCTTGTCGTGGATCGGAGGATTCTGTGAAGCTGATTAAATTCTCTGAAGGTTCCCCGATCCTTCTTGTAACGGATTGGGAAATTACTTTTCTCTATTTAAGACTAAGTTCTCTGAAGACAGCAAGGCTCGAAGAAGATAAAGACTTTCTCTTACTGTAGTTTGCTGCTAAAATGTTACAGGTAATTCTCAGCCTCTAAGTTAGATCAGACAGTCAGAATAGTCAGAATGACAATTTGAAAATTTACATGGGTTTATTATATACCCAAATTTTGTGGGCATCATTATTATTTAATGTTGACTTGTTTCGTTTTCATTCTCTATAGGCTGCATTATTTTTGCACAATATTTGTAGATAAGGTAAATTTTTTAGTTGTGGCAACGTCTAAACAGATAAACAAGATATTTGAAGATGAAGCCATATTTTTATCTGAAACCGCATATTGACAGATTTCATGTTATCATGATCTGCCGAGTTAACTAAAAATGGAAATTGAAATATTCCTTCCAGTTACAAATTACAAACAAACATGCACATGGGCGAAAATTAAAGGCTTAAGATTAAAAATTAAACGTTCAGTAGGACACCACTTCATCTTTTACAACGAAGAGAGAATGTATATAAACAGGAAATGAACAAGATTACATTATTAAGCTAAGTCTACGAAAATGATTAAGTTGTTTAAAAAGAAATAATTAACCAATTATAAAAAAGAAAACAAATAAAAAATGTATTCAAACTTGTGTCAGCGTTATACGATTTTGGACTTTATACAAAATGATTAAGTATTTTACAAAGAAATAATTCACCAATTATAAAATAGAAAGCAAATCAAAATTTTATCCAAACTCGTGTCAGCGTTATACGATTTTGGACTTGATATGTCAAAATGAATATATGAATAAGAATATAAGGATTATATAAATATACGAATGAACATAAGAATGAATATAAGAATTACATGAATGTAGGAGTTATTCATTACTCATTTTTACACACACACACACACACACAAATATATATATATATATATATATATATATATATATATATATATGCATATATAACTGCAATGACCGCGCAGTATATAAATGAATAGAAACGACATAAGTGTTAAGGAACGTCTCTGCACACGAGGAGGAGAGATAACGAATAATGAAAAATGAGGCGAACCGCCCGGGAATCGAACCCAGGGCCTTCCAATTGCCGGTTGGATGCTCTACCATTATGCTACGGACCTCACTCAATCACAAATCGAAATTCTCCCACATAGGGCAGAAACCAATGCCCTGAGAAGGCACCCTCGCAAATCGTGAATATGCGCATATAACTGCAATGACCGCGCAGTATATAAATGAATAGAAACGACATAAGTGTTAAGGAACGTCTCTGCACACGAGGAGGAGAGATAACGAATAATGAAAAATGAGGCGAACCGCCCGGGAATTCATTTATATACTGTGCGGTCATTGCAGTTATATGCGCATATTCACGATTTGCGAGGGTGCCTTCTCAGGGCATTGGTTTCTGCCCTATGTGGGAGAATTTCGATTTGTGATTGAGTGAGGTCCGTAGCATAATGGTAGAGCATCCAACCGGCAATTGGAAGGCCCTGGGTTCGATTCCCGGGCGGTTCGCCTCATTTTTCATTATTCGTTATCTCTCCTCCTCGTGTGCAGAGACGTTCCTTAACACTTATGTCGTTTCTATTCATTTATATACTGCGCGGTCATTGCAGTTATATGCGCATATTCACGATTTGCGAGGGTGCCTTCTCAGGGCATTGGTTTCTGCCCTATGTGGGAGAATTTCGATTTGTGATTGAGTGAGGTCCGTAGCATAATGGTAGAGCATCCAACCGGCAATTGGAAGGCCCTGGGTTCGATTCCCGGGCGGTTCGCCTCATTTTTCATTATTCGTTATCTCTCCTCCTCGTGTGCAGAGACGTTCCTTAACACTTATGTCGTTTCTATTCATTTATATACTGCGCGGTCATTGCAGTTATATGCGCATATTCACGATTTGCGAGGGTGCCTTCTCAGGGCATTGGTTTCTGCCCTATGTGGGAGAATTTCGATTTGTGATTGAGTGAGGTCCGTAGCATAATGGTAGAGCATCCAACCGGCAATTGGAAGGCCCTGGGTTCGATTCCCGGGCGGTTCGCCTCATTTTTCATTATTCGTTATCTCTCCTCCTCGTGTGCAGAGACGTTCCTTAACACTTATGTCGTTTCTATTCACATATATATATATATATATATATATATAAAATTACGTTCACTCCTATTCAGGGCTATCTTTCATATCACTTTCCTCCTACTCGGGAAATAACTCGTACTGTGTTGTAGATGTTTTTTGGGTTGAATTTAGGTTAGGTTACGCTATGTTGTTATGGTAGGTTAGATTAAGTTAACCGTAACTAAAACGTAAAACTGGGTGTGTAAAAATCTGAGGTAGCATAAAGTAGTAGTAATTTGATTTCGAATTTTTAATTAAAATTCTAACGTGCGTAAAATTCTAAAAAATAATCATTACATATCGTATTTTTTTTTAAATAAAAGACATCACCTGTAGGAGATAATGTAACTTCATTGGCCACTGACGAAAATGTAGGAGGAAATTCGCCATTTCGGAAAATATACATATAGTACAAGGTGTCCCAAAAGTCAGTTTACCGAGGAAAATGTTTTCTCCTGATGATTATTCTAAACATGACAATTTTTTTTACAGCATAAAGCCAGCATGTCTTCAGGACCTTAAAGACTACATTTGTGAAGAATTCCAGCTCTTAAGCAATAATAAGGAACTATGTAAAGCAATTTGCCGGTCAACCGTTGACAGATACAAGATGTGCATCGAAAAACATGGACGACATTTTGAAGTTATTGTAACCGGAACTATTCTCATGTTTTGTAAATATGTTTCCGAAATTTTTTTCGTTTGTTTTCTTATGTTTTGTAAATACTGGGTGATCCAGATAAATGGGACCCATAAAAAAAAGTCAAATATTCTTAATATTTAATTCCTTTCATAAAAACTATATATCATTCGAAAGAGTAGAGTTACAAGTTTATTATGAAATATTTATTTTTTAAAAATGACTCCTTTCAAATGTGCTCCATTAGTTGCCAAGCATTCCAGTGTTCTCGCTTGTAAGTTCTGCATCACTTTTGCAAGAGTGTGCGGTGGTATGGCCTGTATCTCATTTGTGATGGCGGCCTTCAATTCTTGCAAGGTCGTTGGGTTATTTCTGTAGACCCTACTCTTTAAATATCCCCAGAGATAATAATCTAAGGGAAAAAATCCGGAGACCTTGCGGGCCATCCAACGTCTCCAAATCTTGAGATTAACTCGCCTGGAACGTTTGACGCAAAACTGCCATGCAGTTCCTCGTGATGGCAGGTAGCTCCGTCTTGTTGGAACCAGTGGTTTTCTAGACAAAGATCTCTTAATTTAGGAATAAGGAAATCGGTCAACATTTTTTCGTAGCGATCACCATTTACAGTGACCGTGTTTCCGGTGGAATCCTCGAAAAAGTACGGCCCTATGATCTGAGATGCAGTAAGACCACACCAAACAGTTACACGCTGACTATGCAACGGGACTTCGGTAATATTCAATGGATTTTATGTTGCCCAGAAACGACAATTTTGTTTGTTTTACAGTTCCATTCAAGTGAAAATGGGCTTCGTCTGACATAATCAAAGTTGCTAGAAAATTGTGTGTCATTTACCTTCTGTTGGATCCATTGACAGAATTGTCGTCTTCGTGCGAATCTCCATCGTTTAGTTGTTGCACTGTTTGAATTTTATATGGAAAGAGCATTAAATTTTGCTTGAATATACGGTGTGTTGTTGTTCACATATCCAACTCCTAACAGCTGAGAAGCACGTCTGATGCTTATGTTAGGATTATCCTGTACAATTTCATGAGTTATGTTAATGATCTCGTCTATCCTTGCTGTGCGCACTCTTCCAGTTGGTTTTCTTTTTCGAATGCTGCCAGTTAGGGAAAAATTTCTGACACACCGACGGATTACTTTCTTAGAAGGTGATTTTGACATCTGAAAATTTGTCTTGAAAGATCTTTGAGCTGAAACTACACTTCTTCCATGCTCATAATATTGCTCAGTTATGAAACGCAGCTGTTCCACAGTCCATGCAGTCATCTTGAAGGGTTAGTTTTAACTAACACTTTTATTTTGTTTTGTATCTTATCTTGTCTTGTATTGTCAAAACCTATACAATCCTGTACAAACTTGTAACTATCCTCTTTCGAATGATGCGTATGATTTTAGAAAAGGACTTATACTTTCAGAGTTACAGGGGTTTCTTTTGGGTCCCATTTCTCTGGATCACCCTTTATGTTTATGAAACAAGTTTTTTTTTCTTTGTAGTAAACTCACCTTAGGAGAACATTTTCTTCGGTAAACTGACTTTTGGGACACCCGGTATATACGAATCCATCGGCCCCGGGATCGAGACCCGGTGACGGCAGCCGGCACGCAGCAAAACTCAGCTGTTCATCTTTCCACATAATAAAGAAAGTGGTTGGTAGATAAATGGGTACCCTGGGTGGTCTGGTGGGGCGTGGTTCGGATTCCACGTTAAATTGCAGGTGTAAGGTGGAGTGAAAAACTTGACCTTCGTCAGAATGAACAATTCAGGCGAACGCTAACCAAAGGTCTATATATATATATATATAAAAAATTTGTGGTGCTTTCATGGTAGACCCAGATTAGGACCAGTATACGGGGTGTCAGGAAATGATTGCCCCCCCCCCCTGTAGAGCAAAAACTAGAAGAGATAGATAAAAACCGGCGAGACCACTTGAAAGAGCGTTAAAATCTGAATAAAAACCATTATATTCTATTCCTGTGATTTTAATTCTTACCATTTTTTTCCCGACAGAAACCATGGCATCATCTATTTTGAACGATTCAGAGAAAAAGCGAGTTCTTGACCGCATTCGAGCTGTCACATTTCGTGAAGCAAAGGAAGCTGGTGCAACTTTCATAACTCGACACTGAGTGGCTGAGAGATTAAAAAGATCAGAAGACTTTGTCAAAAGGAATTGGAATAAGAATCCTGAAGATTGTGAAACAGAATTTCGAGGAGGAAGACCGGAGAAATTATCTCAAGAATCGAAAGACATTGTGCTTGCTGCATCACGGCGCCGAAAGAAGAGCTGCTCTGAGGTAGCGAAAGAGATACTTATCCGTCGTGGTAAGTAGTGATGGGACGATACCAAAACTTTTAACGATTCCGATTCCGATTCCGATACCACTAAAAAGTCTCGATTCCGATACGATTCTCGATTCCGATTCCGATTCTCAATATTTTTAAATATAATTCTATACTTGTTTTTCTGGAAATTGTCATATTTTACTCTGGTAAGATTAACTATTTACATTATGAGTATGGTAATATAAATTATAAATTATAATAGATTGGTTTAAAAATAAAAATCAACTGTAAGTTGTAACAATTCATTTTAATCTTCTTGATTACACATCATGGATATACATGTTTTAATGTATAGCTACAATACAATAAAAATAAAATTTGTTATCCTCTTTCATTTAAATTTTAAAGTTTACATTGCAAAACTGGTTCAATTAAAAGTTAAAGAATCGTTTTAAGAATCGGAAATCATGGTACAATTCTCTCGATTCCGATTCCGATTCCGATTCCTGAAAAATGCTCGATTCTTCCGATTCCGATTAATCGTCCCATCACTAGTGGTAAGATAGTCAATCGGCAACTTGTGCATCAATTTCGAGTTCGCCAAGGCTTGAGTGCTTGGCATGAAATAGCTAAGCCACGGAAGAGTGATCTTAATATTGAAGATCGGCTATGGTTTTGTGATTATCTTGAGGAATGGAC